>JABSTB010000604.1:0-39820 GCA_013756995.1 Neonectria neomacrospora | reverse complement strand
GGGGGGGACCGTTGTGACGTTGTCGGGTATCTGCTTGGCAGCCTTCTTGGCAAGCTACTTGAGTTGCTTGGCAGGCCCGATACTCAGGGCCCGATGCTACTTCAGGTCGCGTCCCTGTCTTGCCATGACAATTCCACTACACGACGTCATTCGACGTCCGACAAGTCGACGCGCAACATGCAATGCACCATCACCACTCCTTTTGGTCTATCTTGCGGCTATCCCTTCGCTTGGTTTTGGGTTTCCGGGCGTCTTGCGTTGGCTCTGGCTCTGGGTCTCTGGCGCTGGCGTTGGCGCCAGCCTGGTACTCGCCAGTCCTCGTCTGGTAGTCGTACAAGCCCTGGCTCGTCGTCCATCATCATGTCCTGGTGTTCTAGACCCGCCCGTCCGACACAACACAGCTCGACCAGAATACGCCCCATCTTTCCCCCTGCCAGCAAATCGCGTTCTAGACCCAGGTGCTTGATATTTCTCAGCCCGGCAGGGTTATGCTTACTGCAAAGAGTTATTCAATTTCCCGCCATCTCGGAGTGGCCTTCACATCGACTTTTCATATCGAGTCTGCAACCCATCTCTCAAACCCGCCACCACTGCCCCCCACACCGGACTCCTTAGACTCTTTAGACTCCCCAGACTTCTTCTTTATGTCTCCATCATCATTCTTTGGTGGCCTGTATGGCACCGGCTGCGCAACCACCACCGTCTCGATTCCCATCGGAGCAAACTGCTCCGGCCCTATCGGTAGCGCCTCCACGTCAATCTCCATGTTTAGCAAGCACTTGAGAACCACTTGGCTCCCCGCCTTGCTCATCACCTCGTTAGACTGCTTGCAAAGTTCCGATGCCACGCACTCCACGCATCCCCGCTCGCAGTGACAGCCCTCCACCCGCTGCAGCGCGTCTCGCAGCAGTTGGTCGATGTGGTCAAACGCCTTGGTGCTGATCCCAGAACCCCCCGCGCCTCCTTTAGCATCGTAAAACGTCAACCGCGCCGGCCTTTTCCTCTTGGTCTCCTGCTTGGCGAACTCCTTCGCCGCTACTTTGCATTCCGTCCGCACATCGCCCGGCATGCTGATGACAAAGGTCGGCAGCAGGCTCATGATAGCATGCTCCGCCGCATGTATTCCTGCCGCCACGTGTAGCCGCCTTTCCTGGAGGATATCGACTGCCTTCTTGGGCACATCCAACCACATGCCCTTGCTGAACCGGATTACCGGCGGGTTGTCCACTTGCACCGCATCTAATACCCGTCCCTTTTTGTCCACCTTGAAGAACCCAAACACATTCTGCTGGATCTTGATCTTCCCGTAGTATGCATGGGACAGCGACCCAGAAATCGACCGGATCGCTTCCGTCTCGGTGGGGTCGATGTCCGTAAAGTCTCGCTGCACCGTCGTCCAATCCACTTTGACCCTTTCCACCTTGGCCATTCGTTTATCTGGCAAAAAGTCTCGGACAAGGTACGGGTTGCCCTGGTGTAAGAAAATAGCTCCATCGTAGATGGTAAAGGTTGCCCTGGAGGCCTCCAGCTCTTCTAGGACAACATTTCTTCCGTTTGTAATGTCCACAATCGCAAAATGCTCGTCTTCTGTATCTCGAATGGCAACAAATTTTGCTGGCATTGGACGGAACCGATCGTGGCAGTGGTAGAAACCCAGCTCATCCTTCATCAATCGCTCATCACAAATCTTTGGCAGGTCCCTTCCAAAGTACTGTGAATCCTCCACTGGTCGAATTGGCATCTCGTAAGCCGCACATTGAATGTGTCCTTCGCGCACAAGCATGTTCTCGAGATCCACCTGTAGCTCGCTGTTTGGCTTCGTAAAAAGCTCGTTAGGGTTCTGCATGTAATGCTGGTCCGTCGGAAAGCAATCACCAACTAGTATCGACAGTGAATCCTTGTTGCGGCGGCCAGCCCGACCACTTTGTTGACGCAGATTGGCAATGGTATAAGGGAAGCCCCATGTCATGACACAGTCCAAGGATCCAATGTCAATCCCGAGTTCCAGCGCCGTGGTGGCCACAATTCCCAGAAGCTTGCCTTCAAACATTTCGCTTTCGATCATCCGGCGATCCTGCGCCGTGTAACCACCTCGATAACCCATCACCATGTTAATACACTCAGGCCTGTCCATCGCCTCCAGCTCCGACTTGATGGCGCTGACCAGGGTTTCGCACTGGGCTCGGACCCTACAAAATGCAATGATTCTTACTCCCCTGAGCATCAGAGCGCAGAAGAGACGGGCGCACTCGAACCTGGCACTGCCGCGGCCGGAAGCAGGATCACCTGGGTCTTTGTATGGAGTATTCCAGCACAAGAACTCCTTGCGGCCTGATGGAGATCCATCATAGTCTATTAATCGCACATTCTCGACACCAAATATGGTCTTGAAGTGTTCCTCGGGATTTGCCACGGTGGCGGAGCACGAGATAAATTTGATTCGGCGGTTTCCCACGGCGGCACATACTCGTCGTAACCTCCGCATGATGAAGGCAACATGGGATCCCATTTGGCCGTTGTAGTAATGTAACTCATCAACTAGCACCTTCTGTCAGTGGCAGAGCAAGCCATGGTTTCGTGATACTTACCAACAACGTATTTCAGGTTCTGTAGAAACGTCCTCCACCGCTCTTCCTGCGGAAGGATCGTGACATGAAGCATGTCGGGGTTTGTAAATATGATTCGCGCCTCGTCTCGAATCGCATTGCGTTCGCTCATCGGTGTGTCACCATCGAATGTCTCAACCATGGTTTCTTCGAGGCCCGGCATATAACTTATCATTTCCTTCAAACTCCGCTTCTGGTCCTGCGCCAGTGCCTTTGTAGGAAAGATGTACATTGCTCTTGAACTGTAGTCCTTTTCCAGGGCATAGAGAACAGGAAGCTGGTAGATGAGACTTTTCCCAGAGCTCGTTGAGGTTGACACAACAACATGCTTACCTTCGTAGAGGCTATTGAGAGCCTCAGACTGATGGGCATAAAACTGCGTTATTCCCTTTGCATTATAAAGAGCATTTACCAAATTTTGGCTGAGGAGGAAGTGCAAGTCACCGCAGACTGCCTCCTGAGGCTCAAAGACTCGGTGGCCATCTGGTACAATTTGTCCGGTATACCAAGGGCTGTCTTTGAGTTCTTGGACGATTTCTGGTATCGACTTTCGCTCCCTAGGAACGCTCTCCGGGACAGAGTCTACTGCTTTATCGGCAGTGTCGTCTTCCGTGCCAGTCTGTATCGGGATATGCGGCTTTGTCTGTTCTTTCAGAACCATATCTGGGTCTAGTTTGTCATCCACGCACTTGTTCAGAAAGACGTTGACCGCGTTTGCAAACTTCTCGTTCCGCCTCTCAATCAATGTAGTCATCTGCTTCTGGCTGTAGACGGGCATTCTCAACTGCTCGTCGCGCAGCTTCCGGTTTGGTCGTGTTGGTTCGCCTGAGGTCTTGTCTACAACCTGGCGCTTCAAGTCTCCATCGATGAACTCGAAGTAGAGAACCTCGCGCCCACTAGAATCAATATCGCCATTAAGGTGCTTGTCTAGGCCTTCCGTGCCGGTCAAGCCGCCCACGGACGCATCGTAAGCTGGAGCCTGGGACCTCGATGACTTGCCAGTCCGAAAGACTTCATCTCTTTCGGCACCTTTGATGTCGAGTTGCAGCATCACTTCGTCCACATATGCGAAATTGATGCCCTCAGGACGAAGCGCGACCATGGAAGCGACGTCTTCGATCGACAGGCTCCGTTTTGTGTGAGCCTCGACAGCCGATTTGATGGTGTCGAAGGTCGTTGCGAGATGCTTGCGAGTACAGCAGAATGTAAAGACAAGGTTGAGAGCTCGATGGGTTTGTTCCAGGGTCTTGAACGACTCTGGCCAGTCAATCAGGCATGGAACTGTCTTGGGGCCAGTTTGGGCGCGAGCCTTTGCTTTGCCTCCTCTTCCGTTCTTCCCACCTCTTCCGCCTCTCCCAGCTCCCGAATTACTCGTTGAATCAGCTACTGAGTCTCCAGTGGTGGGTTCGTGATCCGAGTCACGCTTCCGTTTGCCTCCTCCCTTGGAAGCAGAAAGCCCAGGGACGGCGCTGGGCGTGTTCGGGTCCGACATGTTGATCAGCAGAGCTAATTCACCCACTCTTAGAGATGAATAGGGCTGACACTAGGGCAGAAATACTAGATCATTGTGTTTGGTTCGTCGAGTAGTTGGCCTGGGTTTGGTGAAGTTATGAAGGTGGCGATGTAGTCGAGATAAAGGTGATCGCGGAATTGACGCCAGATCACGTGTATCACTCAAGCTCCCTTAGCCTTCCGTCCCAAAGACCAAACTTTGAGCACATTTTCTCTCGGGGAGATTCCAGAAGGAGTTGAGGGTAAAAGTTTCATGTATTGGCATAATTACGAGTCGCATCCCCAACTTCAGGGCTAGCCTGCTGACGGGGAAACTCTGGGCGGGACCAGAGCCCCCCCTGTCCTCTTCCCAGCATCTTACGGCTCCTCGGCTTCCGGTATA
Organism: Neonectria neomacrospora; assembly: GCA_013756995.1. Classification (NCBI taxonomy): domain Eukaryota; kingdom Fungi; phylum Ascomycota; class Sordariomycetes; order Hypocreales; family Nectriaceae; genus Neonectria; species Neonectria neomacrospora. The sequence goes on along the minus strand of JABSTB010000604.1, from coordinate 35,320 downwards.
CACAATTCTATCCATGCTGGTTCACCTAGGTGGTTAACAGACCCACAGGCCTCCTGTATGTGAACACTTCTGTATCAAACTGGGCATTGCCCTGTATCCTTCAGGCCGATTGCCCGATGCAACCGCGTTGGCCCCTGGCCCGTCTTTCATGTGACCGTCCGATGCATCCAAACCATCCATTCTAGGTAGATAAAGCCTACAAAGGGCTACTCAGGGCAGTACACGGCTTGACGACTAGCCGTCGTATCATTATCAACTAGCTTCCGATCCCGAGACTTTTTCTGCAACGCCTAGCTGCTTTGGAGCTCTCTTTGGATAACGTTGATTTCGCTCATGAAGCTCTTAGCATTCGCGGCGGTCATCTAAAGGCGAGGTCAGTTCAATCCGTGTCTCGTCTGAATGCAATGCATGTCAACCTACCCGCATCGTGATGCTAACAGGCATCGCCGGCTGACCCTCAAAAGCTGTAAAGAGAATTCCAACAGACTTCAACGAAGCCTTCTCCTGGAACTTCATTGCAGGCAGAATGGCGGTGTTGAGAATGACGCGGTGGGTCTGGTCCTGTCGCAATAAGAGACGGGCGACTCTATGCCCCTGGGAGCCGTCCGTGTTCTCGTCCGTCTCCAGTGATGAAGCATCAAAGGAACCTGGAACAACAGCGCCGGCGTCGTCGAACTCAACACAAACTTGGGGCACATTGATCTTCAGCATGCCCGCTCCGCGCTCTTTCCACCCGGCCTCTTTGTCGTGGTAAAACATCTTGGCTCTTACAGATACGATAGTGATCTCGCCCGCCTCGCCGTCGTTTACCTCAACTGGATAGCGTCAGTACATGGATGTTGACCTACAGCACAGAACTCACCCTTCTGGAGCTTATGCTTCTTCTTCTCTTCAGAATCCTTCTCTGGCGATAGGGCCCGTTCGGCTTCCTCTGGCGCAGCATCCTCGTCGCCGGATCCGTCGTCGTCGTCATCTTCGGCGTCGCTGTCGGGGGCGCCAAATGGCTTGGCGGGCTTCTCAGCCTTGGTTGCATCACCTCCAAGAGCCGCGAAGCTGCCGAGGGGCTTTATGCCCGAAAGAGCAGAACCAAAGGCGCTTCCGCCCAGAGTACTTCCAAAGCCATTGGTTCCAGACGATAGACCGGCAAAGGGCGATGCGCCGGTGGTACCGCCAAAGGTCAACTTGGGAGGAGCGGCAGCGGCGGCAGGCAGGGCAGGTGCAGCGGCGGCCGGGGAAGCAAACGAGGTGAGCTTGGGGGCGGCAGAGGACCCAAAGACACTGCCCTTTTGGGCGCCGAGTGATGCGAAGGGCGACGTCCCTGACGATAGCTGACCGAAGCTGGAGGCGGAAAAGGCACTCGCGGAAGACTGTGGTTGATGTTTCTTGGTTGGTGACTTGCCAGGCTCGGTGCTCTTGGCGGTTTCGTCGCTCGTAGTCGTTGTCGAGGCCTAGAAGTGCGTTAGGGAGGTGTGCTAGATTCGATGTAGCTGGAGATGCAGTCAGAAAACACAGGTGATGGACATACCAGATCTGGCTCGTTGGATTCTTCGTCTCGGTGTCGCTTCTTCTCCGGCTCTAGTCGCGAGGCCCTATCCTTGGCAGAATCGGACGACGCAACACTGTTTGCATCGTTCTCCTCGGGCTCCTTGTCGCCGTCAAGCTGGTCATGGGCGCGCTTCTTCTTGGGCGAGGCCACCTGCTCCCTCAAGCTCAGGTCGCTGCTGTCGGCGGCATCGGCCGGGGCATCGGCCAGGGTGTCGTCCGGGGTCGCGGGGCGAGCGCTGGCGTCGTCGGCCGAGGCGGAGGGGGTTCCGGAGCCAGCAGCGTCGGCGAGGGCGTCCGGGGGAGGGTCGGAGATGGACGACTGCTTGAGCTCGCGGCGGGCGGCGCGCGTCTCGGCGTCCTCGTTGGCTTCGACGTTGAGGGGCTCAGTCTTGGGGCTGGCGTCAGGAGCGTCGGCCATTGCGGACGGACTGGGTGTGCGGCGGTTCGGGGTCGGTAGGATACGAGGAAGTTGACGACGATGACGCTGGGATGGGGTGGGATGGGACAAAGTCCAGCGAGGCACTGCGCACAGGATAAGGAAATGGGGCACCGATACGATGGGCCAGGTACAAGCCTACAGGTACGCAGCAAGGCGGGCCCGAAAGTACCTCTGCAGTTTGGTGTTGGGGTTGGCTGGTTGGTTGGGTTATGCCAGCCAGGGTTCGCGGGGTGGGAGAGAGAGAAGAAGACGAGGGCAAAGACACTTGGGTTTGGATTTGGATTTGTCGATGCCGGGAGGACGAAGAGACGCGGAGAGTATGACGGCGTTGAGGGTTGAGAGTTGAAGGTTGAGAGTTGGAAGTTGGGAGTTGAGACCCGATTTTGGCTCTTCTCTTCTCTTCTCTTCTCCGTCGTTGCTCGTGGCTCGTTGTTAGGTCGTTTCTCGTTTCGTCGCCGACCCAGGAACAAAAGACAAAGCCAGAGACAATGGCAGAGACAGGCAGAGGCACCCCGACCGCACAACCACAGCGCCGGCGGGCGGCTGAAGCCACTGTGGGCGCCTGCGCTCCTCCAATCAAGTTGGTATGACCGCAGACGTCAAAACCGCTACAGCCTCTAAAAGCCTTCACCGCCCACGCTATTGGGCCCACGCCTGAAGGAGGGGTAAATTAGGTGCCATTTGGCATTTGGCATTGTGGTGGCAGAAACAGCGGCAAGAACAGCCACAACGGGCAGAAATGACTGGCGGCGCGCGCCGTGCGCTGGCTGCTTGTTCCCTCCATCGTCTCGGACATGAAACCGCCACGCCCATAAAACGAACCAGGCAGGCACCGCCATCGGGTATGGTGAGCAATGCGTGCCTATAATATCATAATATCATGACCAGGGCTTAATAACCAAGCAAGAAACTCAATCGAGCCGACAAGGCTGCTTTGTGTCCCTGTCTGCCGTGACTGAGACTTGTATCAAGAGAAAACTGCTTTTTGGTGACTGGTATGCTAGTTATAATTAAGTGGCCATCCGTGAAGATGGCCCGTACGTATCACCCTCACAAAACGGTTCAAGAGATGCCCCTCATTGTCATTGCAAGACCAAACCCAGCCGCGTTCAGATTATAAAGATACCGACAGGTGCGCGACTTCGTGGGCAACTAAGAAGAAAGAAAAAACCCAGCAGGCATCAAATAAATCCCGGCCTGTCCCAAGATACAGTTGTTGTAGCCGAAACACCCTCTCAGTCTCGTTCGACATAGAAATACATATCGGCCTTGCTCGTGGCGTCAGGTGCTCACACGAGGCCTAGCGTTGCGTTCTGCCATTGCCATCAACTCCGGCCATTCCCTCCGGAAATCCATCTGCTGCGTACTCGCTTAGCTGATGAAGCACAAGCAGCCCAGGCCCAAGTAAAAGACCAGCAACGGGTATACCGCAATGGCAACGCGGTTCTTTACAACGCCGCTACCCCCCAAGATACTAACTCCCGCGGCAAGCGACCACGCAATCAGGACAATATAGACGGGTATCCGGGCGATCCAGTGCAGTCCCAACGCCGACATGAGGGCGGCGAGAACCAGGGGGAATAGGGTGTAGCCAATAATGCAGACACTCTGCGCAAAGGAGCTGTTCGTGCCGTTAGCATTTGGCGCGCACATGCTTTCAGGATGGAGTGGATACTAACATGTTACCTCCCAGCAGCTTGATCTGCAGCGTCACCACAGCCTCGCCGAGCCAGATCATGGCAAATACTCCACTGAAGACATGATCCCTCTGCTCGGCACGCGCCGTAAAACTCAGCAAAAGACTCAGGAGCAGGCAGAAGATGAGAGGGCCCCAAAGGTCCCAGTCGCGCAGACCAGGTGTCATGTTGCTCTGAAGCAGAGCCTCGGCGTCCATCATGCGGCTGGCCAGTCCCGTGAGCTCTTCTCTCGTCCCCGAGATGCCAGCACCACGGATGTTCGAGTAAGCTCCTCGGATGCCTCCCTCTGAATCGAACATGGTACCACCCAGCAAATATTTTGGATAGAGCACCTCCCGGAGCTTGGCCCAGACAGCCAGCAAGTCGCGGCGTAACGTCTCCCAAACGGTTTCGTCAATTGTGTTCTGCGGCGCCTGTCGGTCGTCGCCGGGGATGCGAGAGGTGAGATAGCCCTCGTCGAGCGGCTGCGAGGATGAGCTGGAGCCGATGTTGCCCGTCAAGGGCTGTCGCGATGACTGGTTTCCGAGAGGATCATCGAAGTCGTTGAGATCGGCTATGCTGCATTAGTCTCACGCAGTCCAGAGCAGGCCGAGATACGACTGCAAGACGGCACATATGCGACTCAACATACCGTCATCGGGATCGATCATCAAGTCGTCGTCATCCAAAGGCGGATTCTCGTACTGGCCTCGAGCGCTGGACGCCATGGTGCTGTGGAGGTGTCGCGGCGAGAAGGAGACGGCACTGCGGATTTGGGGGAGGTCTTCGGTATTAGGTACGTTTGTTCGTCGATGTGGATCACCGCCTGCTGCTTGTTCCGGTCGCTAAACGTAGAAGTGTGGTTTGATGGAGAAGAGAGATTGTTCAAGCTCGAAGCTGAAGCTGACGTATCTTGGATGCGAAACTTCCACGGTTGCCTCTCCAAGCCCCTTGGGCAAAACGTGGTCCAAGCTTCTCATTGGTTCCAGCCAATCCCATGTACCGTAGCACCCGAAGGGACGTCCTTAGTCTACTTACTGGAGGCGTGAGTACGTACCTCTCGTCATGGTTCAAGTGCTTGGAATGCAGACGGTACTATGAATATTGTGTAAGAAAAGGATGATATTAGTGCTCGAAGCCACGTATAAGCTCATCGCTCTCGGGTTCTTGTAATTTTCAGGGTATTCAAAGAAAGCTTTTGCCATTTTTGGTGATGAAGATCGAAAACGGTGAAAGTGAAATTCGCTGTCGCTAGTAACATCAGGGGTATCTCAGACCTTCCGTAGAGGCCATTGCGAATCAAACGCTTCTTATGTTGCTCCGCCATGTCCATCTCGGTGCTTCTAGATAAACCCTCTCGGCCCAAAATGGCCTCTACTACTGTTTTTGCTCAATCATGGATCATTATTCTTCTGTATCCCCCCACCAAGGCTCACGAGGTCTCAGGGAGACATCACGCGTACCACGTGTAAGGATGACTCCGAGGCTCTTCTGTTGCCTCTGAAGGTATTTGGTGATTTCCTGGAATATGATAGCCCCCAGTCCATTCGTTTGGTGATTGGGGCGCGAGGTCACCCATGTGATTGAGGGAACGTATCTGTTGAGAGCGTAGCTGATCCCTATTGTTAAGTTCCGTGATAAATGGCTGATGGTGTGGGTAACGAGGTGGTTGTCCTTGTGGCCCTGCCTGCAGCGGCCACTGGCTTCCATTGTCGAAAGAATAATTCCCGTCCGGCACAACGGATCTGTTGAGCATTGGTCGCTCCTTCGAAGGCTCCGCAAAGAACGGTTCTGTGTGTCGTTGTGATGCTTTCTGGCTGTTGTCATTGCCCATAGCGCGTAGAGCAGCTTGATTCTCAGGGCCCAGGTATGACGAGTGTGCCATGGAAGGATCCCAGATAGGAAGACCCTCTGGGGGCTGCGCTTCGTCCATTGGGAGACCATGGCTGTACGCCGCCATGTTTCCGTTGATTCCCACCAGCGCCCAAGCAAATACAGCCACATCTCGAATGGACATCATCAACTGGTCAAGGGGGGGACCTCCTGCAGCTTTGACGTTCTCCCGTAACGGCATATATTGAGGCAATAGTGGGGGCCGAAAGTTATACAGAACCTCGGGCGAATAGTGAGGTCGGATTGGCTGCTGTCCCCACGGCGCTGCGAAGAGACCATTGTCAAAGCCGAATGGTACGAGGGGAGGGTGGAGGCTTGGTATCTGTGGCCTCGCTCGGCGGAGAATGACGACAAGCCCATCAGATGTGCATGACACAACAGCTTCCAGTTCAACGCAGGGGACAAAGCGTCTTCTTGTAGGGCGACATGCTCTCGAATGATGAGGTTCGACGGCGGCTGCAGTCGTGGAAGAGGGCCTCGAAACAGGAGTGTGTGGCGTCGTAGTCCCGGAAGCAGACATGAAAGCTTCTGAGTCTACTGCTTGTGATGTCGGAGTCGGCTGCGGTAAACCGCTGCCCGCGGTTTGCATGTCGATGTCCGGTTCGATCTTGATCAGCGGGCTCGGGTTTTCGTGCGAGTCGATATCCATAGCGCCTTCCAGCTTGACGCCTCCTTCTTCAGAATCGCTTGAGCGCCGCCTATTCCGCGATTGGTGTCCACTTGAAGGCCGAGGTCCTCTGTTCCGTCTTGCACTTTCCGTCGGACTCATTTGAGTATTTTTATCATCGTCGACAGCCTCTTCATCCTCTTCTCTTTTTCTTTCTTCTTCTTCTTCTTCTTCGTCGTCGTCCTCGCTCTCTTCGCCCTCAAAATCTTCTGGGCGGCGAGGATCCCTCGACCAAAACCGCAGGTAAGCGATGGAATCATTAGCCTTTGCGCTCTCGAGACATTTGAACGCGTCATCCAAGGAGCTTTCCCGGATGCACTCATAAAAGCTCTTATGCAGAACCTGTTCAGCCGACACGCCCAGAACGGAGCTGATGGCTTCAGTTGCAAACATGACCGAAAGAGTTCGGGTGAAGCGATTCAAGATGAGAGCAGCTCGAGGCTCACGCTCGGTAGGCGACATCTTGAATTTGGGTGACAGATGCTCCAGCATGTGGTAGCGGGGGTCTCTGGGCGAGCAGGAGAAGAGGCGGCGAATCTGAGGTGCCTCAATGGCGCGCCCTGCACGTCAAGTCAGTTTCAGTGGAAGAGGAGATGGCGCTGAGCGGGCTCAGATTGGAGTCAATGTGTTGCGCGACATACTCTCACTCTTCTCCCCGCGTCGGTAAATGCTGGTGCATGCAACAAGGACATCATGGACGATAGTGAAGCAGCACTCGCAACTAACCCAGCGGCCGTCACGAGAGTGAATACGGGCATAATGCAGAACCGCAGCCTTGTCAAGGAGCACACCGCGACTATGGACGGAGCGGGCGAAAGGCACCTCTTGCGGGTGAAAGTAGTCAAAGCTAGACCTGCCGAGGACTTCTCGGGGGGAGTAACCGAGTATGTCGACGATGGACTCGGATGCGTAGAGTATATTGGCATCCGGAGTTAGATCTTTGAGGAGAGCCTGTTAGAATGCCAAAGTTGAGTGTCACGAAACTGACGACTCACTGTGTATTGTCATAAACGTCTGCTCCATTGAAATTGGTGGAGCGGAAGCCGCTGCAAGGGCTGCTTGGAATGAGGCAGCACTCTCAGACTGTAAGGCTGGATTAGTTTAGTCGTTCGTTCGCTGAAGGAAGTGAAAGGGATATATGAGGGTTGAAGAAGGGCCAATATGAGACGGGAGTACGGATGGTGGAAGTTGGAAGAGTGTTGGTGTAAGTGGGTATGTGTGGTAATGTAGGTTGAACTTTGATCTTTGAAGCTATCTCAGGCTGACTTGACGTGACTGTCCATGTGGGCCTCCCCTACGTCTCGGCGCTTGACGCACTAAGGATGTAGGTACAGCGGGTGACAGGGGGCGGTAGCGGTAGCCGGGAGCCCCGGGAGGCGCGGGAAAAAAGGCCAACCTACTGAAATTCGCCTAAGGGACGCCAATGGCACCAAGGGTACTCGGTCGGTGATGAGTGGTGACAAGGGCTGGACGGCGATTAGTGATCAGTGGCGGTGCGGGAGGTTGGTGGTTGGTGGTTGGTGGAGGATGGGGATGAAGCTAAAAAGGAAACCAGGTCAAGCCGACCACAAAGCCGACCGGCCAGGCCCTCTTCGCGTTGTGCTGTGTTGGAGCACATGTGCCGTGTCTCGGCACGTTGAGAATTCCGGTAGTACTCCCGTGCCTGGGATAGGTAGATAGGTAGATAGGTAGGTAAATACAAACAGATACATACTTACGTACGTAGACGTTGAAGGGAGCAGGAGAGGTCAACAGATAGTTCGGTCGTCTGAGGGCGGGGATTGAGAGACAGGGTGATGTTGAGACAGAGGCGGGAGATGATCAGAGACGGGAGATGGTCATCATCATAGACTGATGAACAAGGAGTGAGACGAGATGAGCCGTGACTCCGGACGAAGAAGGGGGGAATGGAGGAAGAAATCTGGTGATGAAACGGGGACTCGAGAGAGATTGTGGTTGCGGAAATGTGCAGGACAGGGCAAAATCGACGTCGCACACCTACCTCCCTCCCTCTCACCATCCCTGCCAGCCTCCCTCGCCCAGACAGAAGGAACGAATACTTCCCGAGTTGCTCGTACAGTACGAACACCTCTCCTCAACAAAGGACTCGAGATACTCGACGACCAATGTAATACTCGGTACCATGGCACGCCTCTCGCCGGCTGGTCAGTGGTCACTCGCCGGCTGGCGACGTTCCACCATAGGCGCAGATACCATTACGCATGTATGTACAAAGGCATGAGCCCTTGCACACCACGAAGGTACAGTGCAGTTTGGTGCGACCCCAAACCCCAGAGATACAAACGACTCGCGGATGGGTCCCCGACGGTTTTCGGACGCACATCAATGCCAGCCGGCATTGGGCTTCGAGAAGCCGAAAGGGCTGAGAGCATTGATTGTCTTGTGAAAAGCAAACCCCGTGTAAGGCAGGAATGGGCGCCAAACCAACCCAGGCTGATGACTGAGCACTTATAGCGAAAAAAGAAAAAAAAAGAAGAAAAAAACAAATAAGAAACCCGAGTCCCTTGTGGTAGGTGGACTTTCTTTTGCAGTAGGTATTCGCGGGTACCAGTCGTCATGCTGCCGAGGGCGGGAGTCGGGACCGACGAGTTGACAACCTAAGTAGTGTCCCATTTCCGATGTCATGACAGCTACAAAGAAGACAACGTACGAGGATCTGCAGAAACATTCTCTCCAATGGGATAGCGAGCCTCAACGATGTCTCGTTTTGCGAGCTTGTAGCTAGTCTAACTATGTTCCGTGGTCAGCTCCACCATCAAGACTCGTAGGGCCAGGAGTAAGGCGCCTCACGGGCCATTTCTCGCAATGGGATGCGGCTTTGGCAACCAACTCGAGGCCAGGACTGTAAGACACTCACACAGTACACCGCATGGCCATTTATGAAGCGCAGAGTGCGTTGGGCCAAGCGACCCGTGCAGCATCTGCAGCCGGATGGGGGTCATGGCAGCACACAGGTTGATGGGATAGCTCTTCTGGATCACAGTGTTCCACGCGGATGATTCCGCGGACGGGACTGCCAGGATTTGCCCTTAGCCTCCCCTTTCTATTGCCTCTCATACTCTCCACATAATCTGCATCCTGTCGTAAATCATCTTTATCCCCAAGACCCGGTGTTGTTGAGTCGCCAATGGTCTGGGGGCCCGCACGGCGGTGGAGATGGGCTTCATTCGCGACCAGCGCCTCGCGGGGCCGAGAGGTGGGCTTGGTGGAGGTGCGTGCATACTCCGGAGTACGTAGTAAAGGTTGGAAGCAATTCCATTTTCGACCTCCCAACGTCTCCCAACACCTCACACCGAAACAACCTGAGCGCTCCAAGGCGAGGACACCTTGGGACAACGGCGGCGCCTCAACCGGCAACGCCCTGCTCGTTCAACCCCGGACATGGCGCCAGCGTGGGCATGCCAGCGGGCGGACCGGTGGCTAGTCCCATCCGTCAAGCCACATGGACGAACGGGATAGAATCAGCATGTGTTTGTTTACATGGGAAATGTTCGAAAGTCTGGGAAAAGTTGAGCATGTGGTCAGCCCCCAGAATGATCGACCGCTAGGGTGTTGGTCGATTCAGTAAGGCCCAGTCGATGCCCACGCTCGACCGATGGACCCTCGCATCGAGCGAGCACCTGCCCACGTCATTTAGATGATAGGAGGGTGAAACCAGGCCCGACACCCGCAAAGATGGTGAATTGAAAGCCCATGTCCAGAAATAGATTCTGGAAATACGTCAGCAAGGGCTGTAGTCGGCACTTTCAGCTCCTCGAGCCGAGCGTCGCTCGAATGAGCCAGCCACCGCGGTTGGGGCGCGCGACAGCCTCACCTTGTTCGGGATGCTAGTCCTCAAAGGGCGCCACGGAGACGGAGGCGACACAAGGCCAGTGAAAGCAGCAGAGGCTCGGGTGTGAAAGAACGGGGCTGCTGTATCACAGTCGTCGGCCTTTCTGGGTTGGTTGCTAACATGCTTGGCTGCGTCCCCACTGGGTATGACAACGCGAGATGGAGCAGCTTCCCATCCAACCCATCATTGTAGATCGGGGGGCTCTGGGCATCCACATCTTTAATGACTGGGGGGGCTTGACAAGGCCAGATTATGCGCAGTGAACAGCACGACACATTACAGCTCACAGGCCAGCAACGGGACAGCCCCTTGCTGCATCCACAAACCCCAGGCTCGCTCATATCTCACCTATCTCTAGAAGTGGATGGGCTTCGTATAAGTGGAAGCATGAGAGGGCCCGGCAACCTTGCTTGTTGTTGGATGAACTTGTCCAAGTCAATTTTTTGTCTTTGGCTGATCCTGACGGTCCCCAGAGCGCCGAAAGAGAGCGAATGCGTCCACCCCTTAGATGAACTTGATTCATGACAGCCATATTGGGCGCGTTGTTGTTGTTTTTGTTGTTGTTATTGCTGTACGTTGGTAGAGTCACCAGCACATAATCACAAGCAGAAGGAAAGGCGGAGTGCGGTCCAAGCCACTTCAGAGTTGTCGTCAATTTTAGGTAATCTCAGCGAGGGTGGCAGGTACTACGAATACACACACTGAGCATGGAGCTCGCTGCGGCGTCTTCCGTGAGCAGGGCAAGCACGGATCGGATGGAAGCTCCTGCCCTAGATACCTACCCTACCTACCTACCTAGCTAAATTGGTGGCGCCTGCCCGCTGTGGCTACAGCGCACCAACCTACTCAGGCTCCAGGTCCACGCACACAGTACGAATACACCAGCACCACTCAGCTAAGGTGCTAGGTGGCTCACGATACTGTCCAAAAACACACCAAGAAGTTTCAACGCACGCTCACTACCGCCTCTTATACTCACGTCGTCACTCGTCAATTGTCTCCCCTTCGGATACCAACCATTCACTCCTCAAATCTGGACTCGCTTGGCTCTGCAGGCGTCAGTGCGCATCTGGTCTCTCTGCGGATTCAGGCCTCGGCTTTCTTCGCCATTGTCCCGGACACGACCGCGACAAACTCCGAGGTTCATGGTTTACTTTCCGCGACACGGCAACAAGCAAGCAAGCTCAGCCTTCTCGTTCCTTCTCAGTCCTGCTTCAACTCTACTACAACCCATTTTATAACTCTCCACTCGAATTAGCGCCCAACCACAGAGCCCTGCCAGCAGCCAGCCACGGCGACTCATCTCATCTAACCTCAAGCTCCTCAACGGACATGACAACCTATGATGACCCTGCCTCTGAGCTCCCGAGGCTGCGGGTCTCCTTCGGTTTTGAGGTGTTTCCCCCCGTTACAGTGCAATCCCCCTGTTTTATTGCTGGACTAACGGCGAATCGCATGTAGAACGACACTGCTTTCCTGGACAATGATGACAACGTCGCAGGTAGCCCACCCCCAGTTGTCCTTGGGCACTCAGCGCCTGCTGCTAGAGTTAGCCAACTCGATCCATGAAGGAATTGCTAACTCTCTTGCTTCCTTCCTTATCAGAATTCTTCGATGTCAAGTTCTGTCCCTACCAGCCCCTAGACTGCGATCCCATTTTCGCTGCCGTAAGCAAAAAGCATGTTAGTATTCTCAGGCCCAACCACTTGTTGCAAAGACTGATTTTCTTGCTTCCACCAGGTTGTCATATGCAGGTTATCTCAAAGCTCTGGAGACGCCAATCCTTGTGAGATCATCACTGTCATCAGAGATGACGATGTGTGTATTATCGAAATCCCCTTGCTCGCTCGAGTCGTTGGGTTGATAAGCTCACTCATCGTCAACAGGTGGAAGCATCAGCATGCTGTTGCACATGGACCAAGGATCCCGTAACCGAACGGCCTCTCATATGTATTGGTGGTGTTGATGCCAAAGTTAAGATCTATGATGTGATTGAAGGCAAGCTGTTCAAGGTAGGCCCAGTCTCTAATTACTCCTTGCCTCGTCGCACAGCTAAGCGAGGTTCAAATCAAGTGCTTCACTGGACACGGAAGTGTAAGTTTGCTTAGCCCACAGTCTCTCTCTCGACTGGTCTTCAACTTATTGTATCCAGGATGTCAACGACCTAGCAACCTCTCCGGTCAACCCGTCCATCATTGTCTCAGCCTCGGACGACACAAGTGTTCGCGTCTGGAGCCTTGATCCCAAGCATGAAGATCGGCCCTGCCTATGTATTCTAGCCGGTGAGGGGCATTCCTGGAACCTCCTCAGCGTGGTAAGCTTCTCTCGTGCTCCCCCTCAATCACTGACGACTCCTTCTCACCACTTCCACGCATCGATGCAGGCATTCCACGACACAGGTCGATACATTCTCTCAGCTGGACACGATCAAATTATTAACTTGGTAAAGACTCGAAAAGATCCTCTTGCCAAAGATTGATACTAACACTGGCAAGTGGACTCTGCCCGACCTCCCCACTGAACCCATCACCACCCCTATTCGAATTCATTATCCTCACTTCTCAACGTCAGCCGTGCACAGCGGCATTGTCGATTGGTAGGTACCGGTCTTGAATTTATATATGACTTATCATCACTAACAGGCACAAAGTGTTGCCTTCTACGGAGATCAAATCCTTTCGCGAGCATGTCATGACAATGTGATCTCACTATGGAGGATCGAGGGCTTCTCTTCCGACGGTCCACCACCACCGCAGAGCATAGCTCCAACTCCCCAAAACATTGTCCCTACCAATTACGACGAAGCCGGCCGCTTGACTCGGTCTGCCTTTGTGCCCACCATCTCCCCGCAGTGCCCGGCACAATACACACGGGTGCTAGACTTCCATACCCCTAACTGCGGTCCACAGTTTTTTATGCGCTTCAAGTTGCACTTCGTGCCCGGCCAACATCCCGTGCTGGCATTTTGCAATGCGGGTGGAAACATCTTCTTCTGGGACTTCAAGCGATTGACGGTGTACGGCGACTTCATGAGGGGGCTTCGCAACCATGCTCCGGGCAAGGGTATCCTCAGCCGTCCCTCTTGGCTTCGTCCGCTACAGCACCGTCAGAGGACCGACGCCGCAGGAAAGCCACGGCTTGCAGCTTTGGGAAAAGAGTCTCCGGCCTTGAGCCAAGCTGATGAGGTACCCAAGGGGAAGGAGGATATCAAAGAATTCAGCGCTGAAACTCTGGAGTCATGGGCGGCTAAGTATAGCCTGGAAGACGCCCACGAGCCTCTCAGAGCGCACAAGACAGAGTCTTCGTCTGCCAATTTCGTCGGCAGGCAAGCGGCATGGAGTCCCGGGGGAGAATGGTGTGTGATTGTGGGAAGCTCCAACACGGCGCTGATCCTGCAACGATGGGCCAAGAAGGCTCCGCCAAAGACAGCCGAGCCCGCGAAGAGGGCTTCGGGGGTAGATGGCGGGTTCTAGTGGTAGAATGGATCGGTCCTATAGACCCCTAATAGGAAGGGATGAATATAACGGCGCGACGTGGTCTTTCCCGCCCTCTTCCGAAGGATAGAGGACGGCCAAAGCAGCCTCGTCGAGTTGGCCTCCTTTGTTCACAATTTCCATGAGCGAGTCCCTGGCTATTTGTTGCTCCATGTGCCTCGCCCGCTGGGCCTCGTGGATATCTGAGAGCGAGACGTCTACGACAGGCACAACCAGGTCTGCGACGTAGAGTGAGGCCATGGCACGTAGCCGGAGGAGGTCATGGTTCCTTGAATAGGGCAAATCCTGCATCAGCCCACCCATGCGCTTCGTGATGGCTCGCATGGTAGCCAAGGCCTGCAGACGAAGCTCCTCCTTCCTCCGCTCCAGCTGTCCCTCGCGCGCCTCGGGCTCCTCGCTCCCGTAGCTATCGTCGACGCCAACGGACTGGCGGGTCTCATCCTCCACGCCACTGACGGCGCGGTCCAGAGCCATGACGTGCTCCGTGTGGGCATTGTAGATCTCGCAGCTGAGCATGGCCACCCAGAAGTCCACTGCGCAGACGACCCGCGGGCGTTTGTAGTCGTAGGGGTGCTGCTGGATCAGGGTGTCGAAGTACGCCTTGACCTTGTTTATGTTGGCCGCCCGGCCCCATCTCCGGAGTCCTCCGGGTGTGGCACGCACGTCATTATGCTCATTATCGTCGTCGTCGTTGACCTCTCTGGGCTGCTCACCCTGCCGCATGAGGATTTCTGCGCCAATGGCCCATAAGCTGTGGCGTCGGACGTCCACGACGGCGCCGCCAGGTCGCATCTGCAGCAAGAGGCCGTACGCCCGCGCCGCCTTGTCGATATCGCCCTGGTCAAGGAACTGATGCACCGACTGCAGCAGAACCTCGTAGTGGCCACCACGCCCGCGCTCCCGGACTGTTGCCTTCTTCTTCTTCTCCTTCTTCTTCCTCCCCTCGGCGGTCTCGTCAGTCTCGACGTCGCTGTCGGACTCGACGTCGCGGCCGGGGGCGGCGCGGCCGAGACCCCGGTGCGGGAAGTCCGGGATCAGCTGCGACGGGTCCTCATCCGTCTCTGCCAATCCGGCGGTGGCAAACTGGTAGACCATCCCGGGAGTGTGACTTAGCGGGTTAATGGAGTCGTGCGGGAGGTGAGCTGGCCGTGAGATGATGCTGCTGCTGGGGTCGTCGGCGCTGGAACTGGCGGCAGCGTGTGGCCGCTTTCGCTTTCCGGGCCTGCTGTGTTGTGAGAACGAAGGCGGATCCAGAAGTGACATGGCTATGGTTTCTATTTTGATCTTTTTTCCTTCTTAAGTATTCAGTCGAGTTGTTGGTTGGTGGTGAAGAAACGAAGTGGGCGTTGAAGATTGTTCTATTAGACGAAGTGAAATTGGGTGCTGCCCCACCAAAGGTGAAGAAGGTGTGAGGTTGATTCACTGAACAATTGGCGCTGGTTTTACACTTTCTAAAAGAACACCAGCACGGGATTGCCCAACGGCGGGCCGTCGGCTTACAAATTACAGAGCAATCAGTTTCAAGGCATAATCATTCCCTAAAAGGCTGGTCACACAAGACATGCTCTCAGGGCGAGAGGGCAAAGCATCACCACGTCTACTTGGCCCAAAGAACCACATTGAGGCTCGAAAGCCACCTAGTTCTATTGACCAAGCGATCCCTCCATCCATTGGCAGCGTAGCGTATATACACAGCACCCTTCTACTTTTACAAAGGTTTCATCGTCCCAGCCGCTTACTAGGTTCGGCCGAAATAGGTCCACTGGCCGTCGACGGGCTTGTCCTCGAGATCCTCCCAGCTAGAGATGTCTGTGTCAGCCTCGATGATTTTCATCCAAAGAGTTGCGGTGTCGGCGGTACTTACACCTTGGACTTCTCCATGGTGTCAATCAGGCCAAGCTCGCCCTCGGCAACCTGGATGACCTCCTCGATGAGACCAGCGCCAATCTTGTTCTCCAGTTCGGAGATCCTACCCCGCGAACATTAGCCTTCCGGAATACACATACGCCTTATCGTCTCTATAGGGGGGTTGAACGCACTGGTCTGCCGTCAACTGAGGCTCCTCGTCCCACTCGACCTGCTCGTGGTTCTCCAGAGGCTTGCGCTCCGCCCAGAGCGCCTGGTCCTTCCGCTCCTCCGCAGTCCGGATGCCCTCCAGCTCGGCACCCTCATCGGCCTCGCCGTCCCACTCCTCGACTCGGATATCACCAGCCTCATGCTTGCGGCCGACAATGAAGATCTTGTCGCCGAGCTTGACCGTCCGGGCCTCGCTGCCGTCGAGCCGGCCGCTGGCAACACGGAACTGCGCCGTGTTTTTGCTAACAAGCTCCTTGGCTTTGACCGCCCACTCGTCGTATCCGGGAGGCACCATCTGCTCGACGAGGGTCATGCGGTGCTTGGTGACGGCCTCTACGGATTGGCGATACATGGACGTCTCGGGCATCGCTTGGAGCTTGCTCAGGGTGGTTCCATACAGGTAGAGCAGCGTCGATCGGGGTGTGGCGTGAGTCCAGAGACCCGTGAGGCCGGTCGGCGTGCCGGCCTCCAGGTAGCGCGCAAACACACGAGCTGTCGGCCGCATGCTGGCGAGGTCAATTGGCAATGTTTCGTCGTGGATCGGAGGTTGATGGTCAGAGGAAATTGAATTGACCTCATTGGACTCCAGCCCCAGGATGGATTGTCGGACCGTCCCGCACGTGTTGTGCCACGTGATGCGCGAGCAAATTCCGGAACCACCTCACGCCCACTCAACCACTTGCAACCAAGTACATGCGCCATAGTTCCTCATCGCCAACTAAGACGCATGTTGCTCATTAATTCCAGTAAACAGCTGCATCAACGTGTACACCTCAAACGAGTGGTAAAATACAAGAAATACGGTACTCCAACAACTGTGTCTAGGGACAGGACTTTACAAAGATTTGTAAAGAAACCATGAGGCTTGATGTATTCTAAACGATCCAAACCCGCCAACATGGACAAAAAGGAACACACACGGATATCCATCTAAATTGCACACACGTATTTGCAGTGCGTCGTATCCTCCAAGGTGTCGAGGCCTCAGTAGATCATATACACCACACAAAGGAGAATCAAACCCCTAGCATCTTGAATTGCGGTATATCAATAAGGTAGTCAAGACAATACCCATGAGACCTGCCGCGGACATATAACTTGGAATCTCGACACCACCAATACTAGAACAAGGAAAAAGTTGGATCAGCCAGATCCCAGGGTTGTTTGGCTGATCAGACACATCAGATCCCGACACACAATGACAGGCAGCAGACTAGTCGCTCACACAAGGTTGGTCGTTCCGTGTTTAGGAAGCTTCCTCACGGCTCTTTCGGTAGGTGGCCTGGAGCAGCAAATGTCAGCCCCTTGTTCATTTACTCAAAAGGCATTGGCACGACCCACTTCTTGCTCGGTCTGCAAGCCCTCAACGACGGGTGCGAGCTCGCTCAGCACCTCATAAGCCTTCTTGTGGTACTCGATTTGAGCGGCGATGAGCTCGGCCAGGTTGCGGAGGGGCTCAGGGGTATCCAGAACCTAGTATCGGTCAGAGTCGCATTCACTTTGAGTCCAGGAGAGGAAATTCTTCGTTCAACTCACGTTCTTCATGACACCGACAGCCTCCTCAGTCTGGGTCACAAACTCGTCTTCGGCCTTCTCAATTTCTTCCTGAGCCTCGGGGCTGAGCTCCTGCTCGTCGGGGTGCTCGCCACTCTGCGAACCGGTGCCAAGCTTGAAGGTGGTTCCCTTGGCGTGACCCTTGACGGCATCGAGGGAAAGGCGGGAGTTCTCGACGTTCTTGCGGGCGCGGGTGGCAAAGGACAGGTTGGTGTTGAGGGTGGTGTTCCAGCCAGCGAGGAAGCGGCTCTGGATCTGGGTGTCCTGGGCCAGGCGAGCCTCACCAACGCGCTCCGAGGCCAGTGCATACTTCTCGAGAGCGGTCGCCAGGGGGTCCTCACCGGCGCCGGTGTGGTGCTGATGCAGCAGCTGGCTGCTAGACAAGCTGGCGCGGGCGACGGCATGGCTGAAGGTCTTGGGCTGGGGCTTGGCAGTGGGAGGGGCGACCAGAGCAGCCTGGGCTTCGGCCGGAGAGGTGGCGCCGGACAGGAGAGTAACCTTCTCGCTCACCGTGCGACCGAGGTCCTGGAAAGTCTCCTTGATGTTTGGGGGGTAGTCGTAGGCCTCGTTGGAGTATTGCGAGCTGCGGATAGTCCAGTCAGCTTATCGGATGGGTAAAGGGGGAGCTATATGTGCTTCACTCACGTCACCGCAAGCATCTTTTGGTGGGCCTGCTTGAGAGCATCGACGCGCTTCTCCAGGTCGATGTAGTCGGGGGGAAGCTGGGTCTGCAGGGCGAGAGGGTTAGTGGAGGGCCGCGCAAGTGAGGATGCGCGTCGGCGACGCAACGGACCTTGTCTTCGGCCTGACCAAGCTGCTCCTTGGTATACTGGAAGGTGCGCGACGCAAAGGGGGTAATCTGGGACCCAAAGTTGCTGTGGCTAGGGTCAGTCATCGATACGGTCGAATTGGAGCATTATCAGAGTAGCGAGCTATCCGGGGGCGCGCAAGCTCTGGACTCGGCGGGGGCTACCTACGAGAGGTTCTTGCCGATGTTCTTGAAATCCATCTTGGCGGATTTTGGATTGGCGAAATAAGAGTATGGAAGTTGGGTGGCGATGGCGATGGCGACGAGCTGAGAGTTGAGGCGTTGAAGTGTTGCAGGAGGGCGAGCGAGGGTGAGGGTGATGCAAGCTGGAGGATTGGTTTTGGCCTTGGCGTGTCAGCGTTGATATGGGAACGTTGTCACAAGCGAAATGCCCTGGGGGGTCCTCCTCAGTTCAGGTGCTGTAGGCTCCCCTGGAGTGGGCTCCTGCTGATAGAAGCCTCCCTCCTCCAGCTTGCAGGACTGGGCTGCTAGGCTGCTAGGCTGCTACATAGGCTGCTGCAGGTGGTGGGCTTTCCAGGCGCATCCCTTAAGTTAACGGTGGAGGGCAGTTCTATTTAGGTGGGGAGGTACCTGAAGGTACTTGGCAACTTGGGTTGGTGGCTTCCCTGCAGATCAGGCGGCCCGAGCTTCATTCGCTGATACTTACCTTACCGTCACGAAGAGGTACTTTGCAGGTATGTGCTTGGCCTCCACGCATCCGAGTCCGAGTCGACTCGGGTCCCGTCAATTCAGCATGAACATCCACGTGATGTCGTGCCGGCTGTCACTGAAGGCGATCAACAACGAGCCACTGTGATGACGAGTCCCTCCCGAGATACGCGGGACGAGATGACATCAACGTCCAAATGAGTACCTGCGTTTAAAGTGAAGAATAACAAGGGCAAAATTGGACACTACAGGCAACGTCTCAAATGCTAGGTTTCTGCAAGCAATGTGCGTCTTCTATCCTTGGAGAATGATCCGGCCCCATTTTATCCCTTTTGGTTTTTGTGCACCAAACCAAAACACCGGAAACACGCCAAACCCAAAGCTTCCTGAAGCATCCCTTCTGTTCATTTTCCCAACCACGTTTGCTTTTGTATTCCTCCTTCGCATCTCCTCTTTTTCAACCTGGTTCAATCGAATCAATCTAGAATGTGCTTGTTATCCGCCCATGACGGCTCCACTCTTCGACAGACGGATTCATAATCCAGAAGCGCCGGGTGTCGGGAATCCAATCCTGGCGTCGTCCAGAACATGGTCCAGTTACACCCCGGCAGCTTTTCCGTACCTGCAGATCGTTCAAAATACCACTTGTTGACAGGGTTGTCTTTTCGGCTCCTCCAGCACACTCCGTCGGGGAAAGCGCCTCGAACCATGGCATTGAAGACAATGTCGGCCACGCCTCCACTCCCCTGACTCTTCCTCAAGACTGCAAACTTGTCCAAGTACGGCACAAGGCGACCCTGCTCATAGGCTGTGCGTTCATCTAGGCCATTCGGGATTTCCCACGTCAGAATAGCACCCCCCTCGTACTCTCCAGCAATGATGATGCCCGCCAGGTTGTCATTGACCCGGTTCAAATAGTCCTCCACATCAAGCTTACGACCGAAGGAATCTTCAATCAGATGGACTAATCGCGGCAAGTCGATGCAGTTATCTGTCAATCGCAGCCGAGGCCCTCCGGGAACGGGGGGGCGCCATGAGTTGAGCCGTGCGTCTGGGAAAACGGTAAGGGGCATGCCTCTCTTGAGCAGCGTGGATACGCTCGATAACTCAGAAGCAGGAGGTTTGGCGTCTATGTGCGCACGCGGAACCGGCAGAGATGACGAGAACACCGGCTTATCCGTCAACAGGTTATGGATGAGAGGGTTCTTCTTACGTCGCGTTGTGACCATGTCCCCGAAATCAAAGGATGTGATGGATGTTGAGGACCTGGAACTCGGCACATGCGTGTTAGCTGCAGCAGAAGGCGTCGTGATGAGAGCCGACGATGTAGACGGTAGCATGGCTAACGCATCCTTTGCGAGGTCGAGATTAGCAGCATGGGCTGACACAGAGACTCGGGCGGGGTTTTCATATGCCAGAGGAGATCCATCCGGGCCCATGAGCTCCTTCATGATCGAGGTATACTCTTGCTCAATGTTGATGAATCGATGCCAGGCGCGACGACCAGTTGCCGGGATAGCTCCCAGTGGATCAAGCAGGATGATTCTCTCCACGGAAGCAACCGCCTTGGGCCGAACTAGTTCGGCATCTTCTCCATTGGATTCGGCCTGGCCATTGAACTGCAAACCGGCAAAGTACCTCGTGAGGGCCAGGACGATCTTGTTCGATTCAATGGGTTGGGATGGGCAGGTCACGTCGCGAGCAACGACGGAAGGGATGACTGGAATCTTCCCGTCACGAAGCATCCTCTCGATGAGGCCTCGATCGTCCAAGTGGATGTCGGCCGAGAGAAACGACGGCGAACTCTCAGAGGGCGGCGCTCGGTGGTAAAAGATGTCCTTGACCAGCCTGGTTCCTGGTTCCCCATAGGCGTCAATGGCTTCGCAGAGACGGAAGACTTGGTCTTGGACGACCAGCCGACTCTCCTCAACGCCGCAGTCGACTACAACAACGCTCGACAAGCCGAGCTTCCGCAACTGGGTCAAGGTCTTGCCCACGCCGCGCAAGGTCTCCGAGTCGATTTCTTGCGGGGCACGGAGCTTCATAATAGCCACATGCAGCGGTTGTACGGCATCCGGCAATACATCTTGGTTCTCGCTGCCCTGAACGAACTTTGGGGCCTCGGTCAAGGCTTTGAGGTTCTTGGAGTTCTTCTGGTTCCTGGATGTGTACTTTTGCAAATAGCCCTTGGCGTCCCGCTTGGTTGCCGAGACTTCCAGGACGGAAACAATGACATCCTAAGAGGGAAGAGTTAGGCAAAGTGCTTGAGTGCTGACTCGGCGATGAGCTCGGGGAACATACGCGGTCAAGAGCTCGTTTCATGGCGCGAGCAGAAGATGCCGCCGACATGTACCGAGCGGCGCCGGAGCCGAGACGAGATGGTGGGCTAGAGCCGGCGACCTGAGAAGCGAAGCCCCGAGCAATACTGGAAAAGAGGTATTGTGGACCTCGGGCTTGGACAAACATATGTGGTTCGGTGAGAGGGAGGCATTGGCCGCAGCTAGAGGCCTTCTTCCAGGCCCGGGTGCAAGTCATGGTGGAGGGCGATGACGCATTCCGCGCTCACACAGAGCAACGCAACCGACGAAAGCTCGACAAGCGGTCCCGGATGGCCAGCGGAGGAGAAGTTGGGTATGCTGCGGCCGTTGAGGAAGCTGTTGTTAGCTGGAAAACATTGCTGGGGAGGAGACGAAGACTGCGACTGAGACTGGGAAGGGCCGGTAGTTGTATGTGGGGGATGGATGCAATCGTGACCGCAAGGGTCGTGAGTCAAGCCAGTAAGACATCTGAGAGCTCGGGTGGCGGAGAGCAGATAGCTTTTGTGGAGGGGCCTAAGTTTTAGGAAGCTCAGACTTGGGCGCCGATAACGCGATATAAGCCCCGATAAGCCCCATCTCGAACGCCGGTTTCGCCTCCTTGCATGCGCTGTAAAAGCAGCAAAGGGCAGAACGGGCAGCGCGGGCAGCACGCGGAACCGAATTGCCACTGGGCCCTTTTTCCCCACGGACGAACGGGTCGACCCGGGTCAATTGAGTAATTCACAGGCTCACAGCAACGTAAAAACCCAGGGCCTGGCACTAGAAGGGTGCTAGAAAGGCGCCATGAGGTGGGCTAGATGGGGGGTCATGATGGCCTCTTTAGGAGTGTGCTCCGAGTACGCACATGAAGCTTCAAGCTTCTCACATAGATGCGATACTCGGTCGTATCGGCGATATACATATGCAAGGTAAATTGCAGGGCTCGTAGAAGTCTCTAGGGTAGGTCAACTCGGACGAAATGGAAGCTTCATTGCTTATCAGTCTCTAAGTCGAAGGATTGCGCCTTCAGCCACCTTAGATGAATGAGTCTTGTCGTCTCCGTGCAATGACAAAGCATGTCTCCTGTGTTGTCTCAGATGAGAGGATTCCGGATAGCATTGCATACCCCTCGTGGACGTATCCTTAGTCCTCTAGTTTGGTCAGATATTTAAGATCAGTGAATACTAAGCAAGTAGGTAGTCAGTCTGCTAGGTGGGCCACCCAGATCCTCTTTTCAGGCTGCGCAAGATGCTTCGTGATGCACGTTACCATATTGCTAAGCAATACCCAACAATGCTGTATTGAACTTTCCCGTGCCGAACTCCCGATCCGTGATCCTTCCCCACTCGCCACTAGTAGCTAACACCAACCCGAGGTGATATAAAGAACGAATCCCATCTCTACACTTCTCGGCACAGAGCTACCAAGGAGACATATATCGCAAGTTCAGTGCCAGCTACGTCTACGTCATCACAAGGCCCTCGCAGCTTGCTCGTCTTACCTCATTGCAATCATGGCACCCAAGCTGCTGTGGATCGGTCTCGGTAACATGGGGAGGGTGAGGAGAACTACATCAACGCTCGCAAAACGCCAACGGCATCTGACAGTGTTCAGGGAATGAGCAGAAACATTGTCCAGAAAGGCAATCTCGACTCGCCCCTCCTCGTCTACAACCGCTCAACCAAGCGGGCCGTGGACTTCAGCAATAGCCTGCCCGAGGGCAAGACAGAGGTGGTTGAGTCCCTAGCCGATGGTGTCTCGCGCGCCGACGTCATCTTCTCGTGCATCGCCAACGACGAGGCTGTCCAGGAGCTCTTCAAGACCATCCTCGAAGGCGACATCGCCGGCAAGCTGTTTATCGAGAGCTCCACTATCCACCCGGCCACAAGCGAGGCCATCGCCAAGGAGGTCGTGGCCCGGGGCGCCGAGTTCGTCGCCGCGCCCGTCTTCGGGGCCCCCGCCATGGCCGACTCTGGGCAGCTCGTCGGCGTCCTCGCAGGGCCGCGGGCCAGCGTCGCGCGGGCCAAGCCGTGGTTCACCGGCGTCACGTCCCGCGGCGAGATCGACCTCAGCGATGAGCCGTACGGCAAGGCGCTGACGCTCAAGGTCCTGGGCAACAGCTTCATCGTCAACATGATTGAACAGCTGTCAGAGGCACACGTGGTTGCCGAGAAGTCGGGGCTAGGCACCGACGTCCTGCACAAGTTCGTCGAGGCCATCTTCCCCGGGCCGTACGCGGCGTATAGCACGCGGATGCTCAGCGGCGACTACTACAAGCGTGAGGAGCCGCTATTCGCCGTGGACCTGGCACGCAAGGATGCCCGGCATGCGTTGAGCCTGGCCGAGGCCGCCGGTGCGCGGTTGCAGAACGTAGAGACAGCAGATGCCCATTTGGCGCAGTTGAAAGAGCACGCGGGTCCGTCGGGAGACATTGCTGGCATCTACGGGGCTGCGAGGAAGGAGGCTGGCCTCAAGTTTGAGAACGATGCCTGATGTAGTTGTATGCGCTGTAAAACGAGGACAACCCTAGGACATAGAGAGTCTTAAAATACATGACAGCTCCTTGTACCTCCCTAATTAGGTACTCTCCTGGGTCATCGCGTGTAAGCCAGGAGGAGCCTACCCTGTATGTGGACCGCCAACTGCTCGAAGTGCCTGGGTGCCTTCCAGGCCACAGCCATTGCTGACTCAGCCACCGTCCCGAGCTGCCCTGTCTCTGGCTGCTCGGTGATGCAACTTCCAGGTCCCGTCCAGTCCAAGCCGACCCTGGACCTCAAACGTACCAAAACAGCTTCCCATTAATTCCGAACCCGCGCTCATTGCATCCCATCGGATCGCATCCCATCGCCCACTCACCCCAAACCGAACGAACCGAAGCCCTCCTGCCGGCCGGGACCAAATTGCACACTATGGCCCAAGGGTATGTCACCCTCCGCGCGGCTGGTCGCCTGTTTCTCCGTTTCCAGCTCGAAGCGTCGCAGCGACGCAACACGCAGCAGATATCTTGGTGGGAAATGGCTAACCCAACGACTTTTCAACGCCCATAGATACGCCATCTTCATCGGCCTCGCCGTCATTGCCGTCCTGTGCGCGGTGTCGTGGTTCTTCGCCCCCAAGGGAGAAAACCAGGTGTCAGTTCTTTCCTCCTCCCCGTTCCCTCTGCTATTGGGTCCTTTCAACCTCGCCTCCATCGGAATCTCTAGCTGACACGAAACCTCGGGAACAGTCTATGGCGGTCGTCGCTCATCCTGGCCATCGTGAGCTGCTACCTCATGTGGGCTCTCACCTTTCTCGCCCAGCTCAACCCCCTGATCCAGCCGAGACGAAGCGACTTGCGGTAATCGTTCCTCGAATAGACGGACGCGACGGAGACGATAGAGGGATGCGCGCGAACGGATGACCCCTTTCACGGGAAAGGCCGTGCATACGGAATTGCAAGGACGGACGGCTGTAATCTATATCAATTTTCTTTTATCACACGGGTATCGTGTTGTTCACAACCGGAGTTGGACGCCTATGCTGTACTGCTGAAATACGCTTTATAAATCAAGACCATCCCCTCGTCTCCGTGACGTGACCCTCGAGCCCCGAGCAGCATGTCATCCCACGGCAAGACGACCAGCCCATTCCCTGGCATACATCAGCAGCGCCCACAACGCCTTACCGTCGGCGGCTACGCTGCTCTCGCCGATGGAATCGACGTCCCCCAACCCAGCCACCCCTAGGACTGCGCGGCCGACGACCCAGCGCGAGGCGGCGCCGGCGATGGCCAACACGCAGGCGGTGTAGTACCGGCAGTCGAGCAGGATGCGTAGGGCCTCAATGTTGTTGGCCACGACGGCCCAGCCAAGGGAGCGAGCAGCGGCGGGGACGTCGTACTCCCATACGACCATGAGGATGGGGAAGAGCTTGGTCGAGGAGGAGACGAGCAGCGCGGTGGAGACGGAGTTCGGCCGAGGGTATCGCGGGAGGATGCCGGTGAGGTGTAGCGGGGAGAAGGGTGACGAGGTGAGGAAGCGGATGCTGACGTGGAAGGCGGCTGTCGAGAGGGCGCAGAAGATGACTGTTCCGAGGGAGGCAGATGATGTGGTTAGCAATGGAGGGACCATGTAAAGGGACGAGGAGGACGAGGAGGCGAAGTACTTACGGAAGAACATGTACTGGAACACAATGGGTTGTTGCGCCAGCCTGCCCAGGTTGCTCTCACCGGGCACGGCGTCCGGCGCCGTCTGCTTCTCGAGGCGCGCCCACGTCAAGTAGACGTCAAACAGCAGAAGCAGGATCCCGAGCCGAATAACTGAGGGCTTTGGGTACATGAGTTAGTATCGCTTCGTTGAGGTTCGTAAAAAGACATACATCTAAACGGTCCCCATCGCGCATCAATGTGTTGTGTAGCAGATGGCGGTAGACCTATGTGTGCGAAGCGTCAACATCCATTCCCCAGAGACAACACCAATAGGGAGCAGAGGAAAAGAAGAGTCGCACGCACCTGGGGCTTGATCAGGACTAGGTCGATAAAGAGCACGACGAAGTCATGCTCGACGTATTTGTCGCAGAAGCGGCCACACTTGCGACAGACGGTCAGGCGGATGTTGTGCCCGCTGGCCTTGTCACCGGCGCCCGAGTACTGCGTCCATAACGTCTTGACGGGATGACGACACTCGATGCAGATGGGCATTTGAGCGGCTAGAGTCCGGAGGAGGAGGAGGAGGAGGTGGTGCCACTACTGCGGTTGGGCGTGGCGGAATAGCTAACATGAAGTATTCAGAGTTGAAGGTCGGCACATGTCTGTACGTAGTACTGTAATTATTGCCTTAGTGGGTGGGCCATGTAGTAGGTGCTGTGCTGTACGAATGACGTGGGGGTTTCCGTCACGTTTTACGCGTTGGCGCGCCTAGAAGACGAATGGAAGGGATCTCAATTGGTGGTCTACCCTTTCAATCTACCTGTCTTATGCAACCACCCAGCCATCCATTTTCAAGCATTGCATTGTAGACATGTCCTTGAGGCAACAATCGGCCTGATGTCTATTCAAGTATTTCTATTCTGTTCCTGCTTAATCTAGCTACTAGACCAAGGCAGGTATGCAGGTATCCCTATTTATGCATTGGATGTCGGAAGCCACCTTTCCTGTTGACCAAGAAAAAAACGAAAAAAAAAAAAAAAAGAATTCTACAGTGTTACCACCCTGCCGACATACATGCTACTACCAGTCAGTCAGTTAGTCATCTTTGGCCCCCAGTCTCAAGTCCGAAGTCTTAAATCTTAACTTCCTTGATGAATCGTGGGTACCCGCGTCAAAACGCCGTGCAGGTTGATCATGCGTACTGCTGCACAGGCACAGCCGCTATCATTCATCCTTGCTTCCCTTGATCCCGGCCGTAGTTGTTCGGCCCCGGACGGTTCCGCTCCCGTTCCCGTCGCTTCGACTGCTGCTCCCGATGTTCCTGAGTGACAGTGCCTCCATCATGCTGCTTGGTGCTCCTCCGGATGGTCTCCCATCATCGCTGCCAGTGTCTGTCAACTCTATTAGGTCACCCCCACCCCCTGACTGGCCAAGTAGTCCTCCGAAGTTTGAGCTCGGGTTTCTCGTGAGAGCGCCTCTCAACCACGTCTCAACAGCAGCCGCAGCTTTGTCCAACCCGGTCCCTTGTTGGGCCGTCGAACTCGTGTCCTGGCTATTGCCGATATGGTTCTCCACCAGCCCTGCCGCCTCGGGCTTGAAGCCAAACCGTGCTGTTTCTGACCCCGTGATCGACATGGAGGGGAGGTTATCGATGTTCAGCCCCGGGATGTGCTTCTTAGTCCACGTATTCAGGTAGTCCATGTCCGGTCCTGGTGCTCGCGCGTTACCCCCCATAGATCCCACGCCGCCTGGCCGGCGCATGAAGGCTGGAAGTGCCTCGCCGCCCTCGCTGATTGCTCGACCGGGGCTGGAGAACAAGGCCCCGGAGAATTGGGGCCGATGGCTTAAGGAGCTCGGCCGACGGGCAGGCGTCCCTTCCACAGAAGCAGGAGGATTGCTGGATAGGTCGAAGCTTTGTCGCGGGGTAGTGAAGGTCGAAATGGTGCGGATACTCTTCTTCCTCCGAGGGGGGAAATATCCCATGGCATTGCGGGCCACCCGGCAAATCTCCACAGGTTGTCGGAACGTGTCAATCTTGACCCAGCGGACATGCGTCCATGGCTTTTCCTCTTCCTCGGCAGGTTTCGGCTCAGCGGGCGTGCCATTGGCAGATCGGCTAAAGAAGTCGTCGTGGGGGGCCTGGGAGCTCAGTGCCTCGTCTACTCCAGGAGTTCGCGCGAGGAGATCGACAGCGTGGTTGTTGTGCCACGAGGGTGGCTCGCAGGGTCGACCCCTAATCTCGCAAGCATCAACCGGGACTGTTAGCCATTTACGCATCTGGACGCTGTCTCGAGACCAAAGCCCGTTGGCCTTCCTGAACGCGTCTTCCCTGCATTGATATCGTAAGATGAGCCCTGCATAGGTGTCGTTGGGTTGGACCCTGTGGATATAGACCAGGTACTCTTCGAGCTGGGGTTGTTCGGCGATGATTTCGTTGGAGTTCCTGCGCTTGTGCTTGCCTGTGACATCCAGACCCCCATTGACGCCATCGTGGCTCTCAAGAACCTTGGCCCTTTTGGCAGCCTTCAAGGCAGCCTCCCTCTCTGCGCGCGAGCCTGCCGCTACGTCATCCATCGAGGGCATCTTGTGGGGAGGCGCTGGGCCCCAGGATTCAAGTGCCTTCTTTGGGGCACTGTTGGAGTGGTTTCTCCCCCAGGTTCCCGTCTGTGAGCCGGCACGGGTGGTGGATTGGGACCTCGCGCCTCGTGACGGGCCATCATCACCGATGAGGGAAGACGCGAAACCTTGGACAGAAGCCCAGCTTTGGGTCAACGAGTCGTTGAAAAAGTTGGTCAGGTTGGCGGTGCTAGCAGCTCGATTGGGACTGACGGCGGAGCGTGAGGTTGGGAGCGGGCTGGCGGAGCGGCTGTTGGCGGGGCTGAAGGCGGAGAGTAGACCGTAACTTGGGGCCGGAGTTGAGGAGGAGGAGTTGTAACGGCCGCGAGTGCCGGTCTCGCCGTCGGGGTCGGAGGTGTTGTCATCGTCGACGGCACTGAGGAGGCGGCGATTGCGTGGGCGGACGGGGTTGGGGCCTGATGGTCGGGACCCGGGGGCGAGGGCCGACGAGGACCGGTGCGACGAGGACCTGGCGGAGCGGCTCTGGTCGGTCATGATGGCCGCCAGCTCGGCGACAGCGAAGAGAGGTCGCGAGTCGGGCGGCGGGTTGGCATCAGTGCGTGGCTTCGACCAGCGCTGATTGGGTTGACGTTGACGTTGTCGCTATCGTCGTAGCCGTAGTCTTTGTGGTGGTTGCCGTCGTCATCCAAAGCTGGCCGCTGCTGGCCGCTGGTCGTTGCTGCGACGTAGTTTCAAGGGGTGGGCGCGAGAGGAAGAGAGGATACAGAGAGGACCGTCGAAAGACGGCGCGGACCGACCAGGGATGTGACGGGAGGAGAAAACTGATGAGTAAGACGAGGCCAAGCCAAAGCCAAAGCCAATGGTACGGATACTGCCTGGTGCCGCTGTTTGATGTGTTTGATGGCGGCGACGTGATGTGGGAGGATTGGGATCAGGATCAGAGCGTCGACGTTGGCGGCGTTCGCGGTAGGTTCCATCCGTTTGCTGTCGTTCGCGGGCTTTGGGGCGGGCGCTGAGAAGGGCCGGGGCATGCAATGCGTCCAAGGACGGGCGGGCTAGATAATCATGCAGCCCACCAACCTCAAAGGATGGATTGATGGATGCGTGGGTAAGTTAGACTAGAGGATACGTACGGGGGAGGATTGGTGGATTACCTGAGATGGATGGGGTCAGGTTCCAGGGTGACGGAATAGGTGGGATCCAGTGATACACCTATAGCCTCTAGGACGGATTCAGCCGAGTCAAGTATAATTCATCATGGTTACGGCGGTAGTGGCTCCGGGCAGCTTCAGCGCCTAGTTCATCTCTGGGTAATACAGCATAGGACAGCGCTGCAGATAGCATAATTCTGACCCGGGGAATGGGTATGAGTTGCTCCCTGTGCACTACTTAGAGAACAAGTACGTAATGCGTAGCAAGTACTCATCTGTGAGGCTTGAGAGCGACGAGGCCGCGTGGAGGCCTAACTAACCAAGGTCCACAGGCATACCCTCCGCTCCCTCTCCCGCCTCTGTCGTCAGCCATACTCATAGACTAATAAGGGGCCATGTTGGGGGTCCGGTCTCTAGTGGTACTCCACTGCCGCTGTCGCCCACTGTCGCCCACTGTTCGCACTGCCGCTCCTTGGAACGGGTGCTGAAGGAAGACCCTAATAAACCTGGGCCGTCCCGCTCCACTTGCGAGTTGGGATCCGTAGCATCCTCCACCTCCTTTCTACCTTTCCATCTCTCTATCGCTTGACATGGAACTCACTCGGATCCATGTCCCCCCGACGACCCGAGCATGATGACGCCCCATCTCAGGAACCCGGTACAGAGTAGTAGACTTTTCCTACTGCTTTCACTTAAGCTTGACTTTATCCACTACACCCCTCATGCGCAGTAGATGACTGACTAGTAGAACAAACAGCCCACTCGCTCGCCCATTCACTCAATACCTTTCAACTGTTTACACTTGTATTCACCCGTCAATGTCTCTCATCAGATATTCTCCTTTAGGAATTTAAACCCATGACAGGGTCCACGCTGTGACAATTGTTCGAACGTACCAAGTACAGTATCTGTGGGCGTACCTTTTATGGACCCAGCGGTTCTATGCTTAGAGGATCCCCACTTCAAGGTACACCCTCGTTTATCCGCGTAATCAATGCACGACACTGTGCTGCCCGTCTCTTTCATTGCTTGTACCCAACCAGCCCTGTCAACCAACCTAATCAGATGCTCGACCTCTCATTTTGCCTCTTCATCCGTGGTTATCAACCGTCTTCTAACTGGCAATCGACTCCCATTCAGAAAACCTCAACATACATCACCTCGAGTCCAACATCGCCAACTACTTGTTCGACATATTCGTGTGCTTTCCTCTTGGGGCGAGGGTTACTCTCCTCCCTGGCACGGGCCTTCCCGCACGCACACCGCCCTCGGCTAGACAGAAACAAGACTACCTTAGTACCTCTTCAGATTTCCTGGGCTGGTCGTCTAAGTTGTCCCTTGTTGTGTCGGAGTCTTGATGGTCTGACAACCTTCGTTGTAACCAAATGTCCCTCTTGCCTGCCTCTCCAGGCCCATCTGTGAACCTGGGGACTCACTGACGAGCAACTCCACTATCAATGAGCACTGCTGCTGTTCGTTAAGTCAACATTACGCGACGCAACCCCTCTTTGCTGTTGGCCCCTTAACCCAAAGGCATATCGAGGTTGATGTTGTTGGTATCACCATTGATGCCAAAGAATTGAAACCTGTCAAACGTGTTAGCTAGGAACCTTCGACGACTTTGGTTTGGGTGAAACTTACCAATCCTCCACATTGAGCGTTGTTGGAACAGCTTGGCCTTGCCCCGACCCTGTGCTCCAGCTATCGGGACTCTCGCCTTCTGGCAACGTCGTGTCCAGATTCGGTTGCCACATATTGGCCTGTCCCTGGAACCCATGGGCGGCGCCCTGAGGCAGCATCCCGTTCCCTTGGCCCCTCTGCTGGAACTGGCCGGCCGACTGTCCTTGCATTCCACCTTGCATATTCCCAGGTGGTACTGCCCCCATGACATTGTGGTCCAGTCCAGTATGCGTTTGAACCGGAGACAGGTTTGGGAAGGTCGGCATGGCCGCGCTGTCAGGGAAGAGCTGATCAGGCTGGAAGTTCTCCCACAGAGATTGTGATAGGTTCGGCGAGTTTCTTGTCACAAGATACAAGTCTGGAGGTGTGGGCGGGACCGAGAAGGACGGGTTGAAAGGTGTTGCCGGTCTGGTATGGGGTCGCGAGTTCGTCCCCCCCATGAAAGTGTCTGCCGCACCTTGTCGTGCGTTGGGGGAGGTGACCGGTCGTGGGTGCATGTTGTTAGATGCATCGTTCTTGACGGCGCTCGGGGTTTGGGGACGTGATCGTTCGTAGGACTCCTGTGCCTGTGGGGTATTGGAGGTGAAGTCGATGGCCATGTCGTCGTACTTCCGCTTGCCCGCCTCCGGTTGCCGGTTGTGCTGTTCCAATTGGGAGAGACTCTGGCGCATCTTACGGTGTCGCTTGCCCTCAGCCTTCTGCAGTCGCTCTTCAAGTACCTTGTTCCCGATGATGGACTCGAAGAGGGCATACACCATCTTCCCCACTAGCCAGACCTTCGAAATCTCCCGCATTGCTTGCATACAGCTTCGGAGCCGGTCTTGGGTAACCTGTTGGATTGACGGGACTGGCGATCTCATCTGGTACACGTGCATGATTAGAGCAGAAAACAGACTGTAGACGACAAATGCCGGGCAGTAGCGCAGCTGGTCGTGTGCGGCTAGGTTCTCGACAATCGACGTGATCATTGCGGCTGCCTGGAACGCAATGTTGCGGGATGGGTAGGGCGACTGGTCAGGGAAGCGAGATGTCCCGCCCGGGGGCATGTGAGCTCGATGTAGGAGGCACAAAGTGGTGTAATAGTTGGAGTGGAGGAGCCCGGACCAGAAGTGGTGCCGGGGCATCTCCCAATAGACCAGCTTAGGACAGTTCTGGAGCCAATCGGCCAGAGCCATGTCGCTGTGGGTGAGGTCAATGGCGTTGCGTTGCCGCCCCTTGGAGGCCACAGAATACTGCTGCGACAAGACAAGACCCATGATCTCACACAGCTTGACGTATTGCATGAAGAACTGGACATGGACTGGGTCGGGTGGATATTCGCTGACGCGGTCCGTTTCATCCTCGATGAAGTCATCCTCCGTCAACATCTCAACGTCGGAGTCGTCGAGGTTGATGTGAATTGGTCTTCCGAGCGCGACGGCGACAGACCGGTCGCGGGTGAACAATGTCCACCAAATGCGCTTCCAGAGCCTCTTGTCCGACCTGCTCAACTGTGACTGCTCTACAGACCGGTGCATACCCGAACCCTGAGCGACGATGGTGGCAACGCGGCTCCAGTAAAATACGTTCTTGGTGACGTCTTCTGGGCCTTCCCAGTACCAGCCCATCAACAGTAGGGACTGGACGATGGTGACGCGGTCATCCTCGTAGTTGGCGTCGTAAAGAGCCTTGGCTCGTTTGTAGAAGGTAAGTGCGGCGGGTGTCGTCGAGCCGTTGGCGTCCATGAGCTGTGGGTTATTGCACGCACGGGTACCAGCGAGCAAAACAGATTGGAGTAGCAGCAAGGACGGCGGATTTTTAGGGTCGCGATACTGCCTCATAAAGCGAGTGCGGTTGATGACAGGCATAATGGGGTGGACCCAGCTGAAATAGGACTCGATGAGCTCATCGCAGAGGGATCGAGGAGGGAGGAGGAAGGCTCCTCTCTGGTGGAGGATATCGATTTCGACATTGTCTAGCTCGGTGAGTCGAGCTCGTGAGCCACGAACGTTCTCGGGCAGAGGGTAGTGGACGACATCGGCCGAGCCCTGGCGGTCGTGGACGAGTAGGGTGAGATTAGACGACTCGCCAAGATATGCGACCCGACCAGCATCGGTGATGGGGGCGCGGGTGAACTTTGGCTTCATCACCAGGTCGAGATAGGTTGCACTGTCGACTTCGTCTTTCCTCGCCTGAGCCTCCGTTATTGAGGTGGAAGGAGTGCCATCGTTGGAGTGGAATACGGATGGGGGTCGTGGAGGGAATGCAGCAGGCGGAGGAGCTGTCGGGCGAGGTGAGGGTTCCTCGGTCACATCACCTCGGTCGCTGTAAGTGGGCGCATCTGTGGTCAGTACGAGGGCCAGGCCAAGAGGGGTGGAAGCGGCGCGGTTAGTCGTACCTGTCAGAATCCTTGCCAGTCTGATTGCCACTGCCTTGGGTCTTTTTGCGCTTCGGGGTTGGGATGCGACATTCGATTTGGAAGGCAACACAGTTGGTGCATGGTACGCCGAGGCTGGCCGCATCGCATCGGACCTGGACATGCGGGTTAGTGGTACGAAACGGCGGCGACGAGGAAGCGGACGATGTTGATCGACAATGGACGACGACGACGATGATGGGTAGATGGATCGGAATACCTTTCGGGCGTGGCAGGTCTGATGGCATGTGGTTAGCATTCAATTCAATGGCGGGCGTGGATATGTTTGGTGGATCTGGAGGTGATTTGGGGATGGTGCCCGCCGATGCCTCGGCTCATGTTGATGAGGGGTCCCATGGCACGGCAGTCGACCAGGAGGCTCAAGAAAGGTGCATACCTCGCATGCGCGTGACGCTCGTTGTCTTTATAAATAGGAGAAGGTGTTAGTGAAATGGCACACAAGATACTGAGTTTTTTTTTCTCGACGCTCTCTTTTCGTCGTGGAGCCTTGGTGCTGTAGGGGCCGACCACATACCTCCTGAAGCTCAGGGCTCCTGCCGAGGTTGACGACGCGGTGTTGGGCGCGGGCGGCGTGGGAGAGCCAGTTCTGACTGAGGACGGCGGCCGGGGCTGTTCCTGCGGTTGCGAATTGGGCTGTACCTGCGGCAGCCCGTCGCCTGACGACATCTCGACGTCCATGGGAACCAGCTGGGTTTCGAAAAAGGGCCCGGGGCGGGTTTTGGAGATGAAAATCGAGGGTGAGGGGGGAAGAGAAGTCGTTGTCGCGATCTGGCCGTGCGCGGCCAGAGACGGGTCGGAGGCACCAGCGCAGCAGCACAGCCAGTCAGTTCAGCCAACCAAGACGGGCAGGTACGGTCAGATTGGCAGCAGGCACCTCCCTGCACAGTCGACTGTCGTTTCTTCGGATTCAAGGTCGGTAAGTAGGCACGCAAGCAAGCACCTCGCCTCCTTGGCGCCTGGAGAGAGACAACGGGCGACAAGAAAGCGAGGCAGCAGATGTGTTGGCTAGACGGAAGACGGTCAACACAAGCCACTGAAGGCCAGCCAGTCGGTCTGCTGCTGGCAACGCGCACGCCGGGGATAGGAGCGGAGTCGTGTTGGCCGCGGGGGGAGGAGCCTGGCAGCGGGAACCAGGCGGGACGGGGCGTGCACCGGAAGGGAGACGCGCGAGATCCGAAAAAGAAAAGAAGAAAAAAAAAAGCCCCGGAGAGCAAGATATCACGAGTGTTTTGCGATTTAGGGTCTTGGTGATAAGAAAAAGGAGGGATTCGAAGAAGGGGTATCAACCCAACGCAGTTTGTGACGGGACTGCCGGGAGCGAGTTGCGAAAAAGATGACCTGCGTCTCGGAGATGGTGGAGGACAGACTGGGTCCGTCTTCCGGGCCTACCGGGGACTGCTGCCGCACAACGCACAAGCCCCGTGGAGTTGAGTGGGTCTGAAGATGGCCTCGACTTGCAGGGAGAAGGTTGATGTCAGGCCAGGCCGGGCCAGGTGAGGCCAGACGAGCAAGGACGAGGCAGCAGAAGTGTGCCAGAGGCCGTCTGTGGCGAGGTACGTCCGTCCTTCGTGCTTGGTCGTATCGCTCCTTTGGATTCTCTTAACCGTGTTCTCGGTGTACGTACGGTCCGTCGGGTCCGACGTCGCATTAGAAACCTGGACCTTTCTTTTTTCGGGGCTTTGGACAAGCGAGTTTCGGAAGGGCGAAGCTGCGTTTTCTTGATGCGTATGGTATTTTGAACTTGTGACGCCGAAGACCAACAAGTGTAGGTTTGACTCAGGGAAGATTCACAGAAGGCAAAAAGAAGCAATGCAGCTAATGCGCTACATCAGGTCAGCCTAGGTCTTAGCGCATGCCAGTCCGGTCAGTTTTCCAGGGAAGCCAAAACTGTCGAGGCGGACTAGAGCTTCAGGTCGAAGTGCGACAAGTGCGGGTAGTTTGAGCAGCCGGGTAGAGACGTGTGTCAGGGGTGCGGGCGGGTTAGTTATACATCAAATGGAGCTGCTACCACCTCCAAATCCCCTGGGCCCATGGGGCGTCATCTGAGACATTGTGCCCGTCGTGTCGAGCCGGCCCAATTGTACGGGATACGTGATGCAGAATGCTCAATCCTGTTGGTTCTTGGGAGCGCGTGGGAACAAGGCAGGACATGCGCCACACAGGCGGTTGCTGCTTATTGTTGAGTCCCTCCGCCCCTAGTCAATGGGCGAGTCACAAAGTATGAATAGTCGGCGACTTTGGGAGTAAAAGAGGCAAAGTAACGACTTTGCATGCTACCCTTTGGTTGAGACCATCAGGAAAGGGGCGGTTTGATTGTGCCCACACCGGGGTTCGGGACGACGGGAGTGACGATGGTGGTGGAGGCAATCCCCGCCCCCTCCCCCCCTACGCATCAAGAT
>JABSTB010000602.1:0-12507 GCA_013756995.1 Neonectria neomacrospora | reverse complement strand
AAACGTCCCTTCCCTCCCTCGCCCGCCCAAAGCCTACGCGCCGCCGCCCCGGAGCCTCAGCCTCGCCCGCCCAAAAATCATACATTCCCAAAACTCCCGACAGAACAACGCAACCTTCCGCTTCCCGTGCGTCGCCCTCATCGTCGAAGCCGATCCAATCCCTCGCGGAGTCTAAGTCAGCGCGCGGAAAACCGATTCGATCCACTTGAACTTTCTCATCGTCGTCTCCGGCTCCCGACGTCACTCGACCGAGCTAGACCCGTCCAGCGCGGCGACTCTCGACGCAACTCTCTCCACAACCTACCCCGGACAGAGTCAGGCAAACGACGTCGTTCCAGGAGAAGCGAGCGCCAAGGCTTCCGTCATCCAGGAGAGAGCTCACAACCCTGCGAATAGCCTCCACCCCTCGTCGTTGGGGACGCTTCTGGTCCTTGTCACTTCTACGCCCCCTCCCTCGCCGTCACAACCATCACAATGTCCAACCCGCCGTCAACCCCGCTGAAAGTCCCCTCAAGCGCAGCAAACTATACTCCCGCCACCCTCGACCCGGATCTGCGCTCCCAGATTAACACTGTTCTACTGCGTGACGGGCACGTCGCCAAGTGCGTTCCTCCCTTGCCCGCCCTCTCCGTCCTGATCGTCATCTGCCGACGTCCCATACACTCGCCCGTTCATGATATAAAATACGGATCAAGCTGCTGGGCATGCAACGACCATCATTCATCTTTTAAGCTAACCTCACCTGCAATCTAGGATCCAAGAAGCCCTCCTACACTCCCTCCACTCCCACTCCACCAACTGGCCCACCGCCATCCAAACCCACGCCCTCGCCCTGCTGCGCTCCGGCGAGATCACCACCTTCCCAGCCCTCCTGCACCGCGTCCTCGAGGACGTCCGCCATGACTCTGCCCTCAACCCGACCTCTTCAAGCTCCAACGGCAGCAAGCCCGCCACCAACGGTGACACCAAGGTCAACGGCGCCGACAAGGACACCAAGGGCTCAGACAGCAAGCATGGCCTCGCCGTGCCAGAGACCGTCATCGAGGAGGCTCTGCGGGTGACGCGTGAAAGCCTTGAGGCCGTCTGCGAAATTGAAGACAAAAATAGTGCTTAAATAAAGCGCCACGGGATGAGCAGACAATGAGGATGGTGTGATGAGGAGAATCAGCGACGACGGGGATGAGGGCAAACCCATGACGAGAAGGGAAGCAAGCCGACGCGGCGAGCTTACACGCGAAGGCAAATAAGTCTAGAGTGGCTGGCGTAGGACTTGAGACCACAGGAAACCTGGCCAGCTGGGCTGGCATCGGAGGGGAATCGGCACCTTGTACGGGCCGACGAGCAACCATCAAACAACAGGGGCTCCCTCCATGAGCAGTTAGCCGTGGAGGGAGACGATACCAAAATGGATATGAACGCATGCATGAAACAAATATAGACTTAAGTTAATCTCTACGATGTCTCCCCCATTTGCACAGGTGCATGTTTCCCACCAGGGGCCACGACGCCTCATCCTCAACGCAGTTAGAAAGGGGGGGGAATGTTGTGTTAACAAAATCATCACAGAGAGCAGCTATCACAAATCTTCAGGTAAGTTCATAAGAGGGAATCAATTTCATCATCTATCAAAGCAAAAACCCCATCGCGTCCGGGAGAGCATCAGAATCCGAATTCGCAAACTTGTTTTGCCTGGTTCATAGCATCAGACAGCCACGTGCAAGCGCGTGCCAGGGCTAAGTCGCCATTCCCTCCGCGTCTACCATTCTACCAACTCCCAGTCCAGATACCAGCCGCGAGAAGTGTATATGGATGAGATCCGACACTTAAGCTGTTTGCAAGCCAATGGAGAGATGTACGAGCGCGAAAATATTAGAATACAGGGGACCCTCCGAGTCGTGTCCGATTAGCCATTTCCGCCTTAGTCGTAGAGATCATCATCGTTGCCAGCGTCACCGAAAGCGTTGCCGCCGTCGGCTGCGCTGTTAGCCTCCGCACCAGCCTCGGGGAACTTGAAGAAGGCGCCGGGGCCGGCGTTCTTCATCTGCTGAGAAAAGGCCTCGTAGCGGCGGACCTCGACATCAGTGACGGATCGGCGAGCACTCTGCATGGCCTCCTCGAAGTGAGCCTTGGTCAGCTCGGGGACAGGATCCTCAACATCCTCATCGGTCTCCATCTCATCACCAGCAGCCTCGCGAGCCTTCGTGCGCTCGATGTCGAGGGTGATGGACTCCTTGATGGCAATCTTGACAGCACGCTGGGTGATGAAACCAAGATCGGCACCGGAGAAGCCGTGGGTCTTAGAGGCAATGTAGCCAATGTCGATATCATCGGCAAGAGGGGTCTTTCGGAGCTGAGCCTTGAGGATGCCGAGACGGCCAGGCTCATCGGGCAGAGGCACGTAGATGAGAGAGTCGAGACGACCAGGTCGGCACAGGGCAGGGTCAAGCTGCTCAGGTCGGTTGGTGGCGCCGATGACGAACACGTTCTTCTTGGAGGTCATGCCATCCATTTCTGCGCAAGTGGTTAGCTAACTGGGATGGTTGCTGAAAATTAGGCTAAACACTTACCAGTCAAGAGCTGGTTGACAACACGGTCAGAGGCACCACCGGCATCACCCATGGAGCCGCCACGAGCCTTGGCGATAGAATCCAGCTCGTCCAGGAACACGACACAAGGAGCGGCGGCACGGGCCTTGTCGAAGATGTCTCGGATGTTGCTTTCAGACTCACCGAACCACATGCTGAGAAGCTCGGGTCCCTTGACGGAAATGAAGTTGGCGGCGCACTCGTTGGCAACGGCCTTGGCCAACAGAGTTTTACCGGTACCGGGGGGACCATAGAACAGGACACCACGCGAAGGCGAGAGACCGAACTTGAGGAACATCTCGGGGTGATCGACGGGGTACTGAACGCTCTCCTTGAGATCCTGCTTGACGGTCTCAAGACCACCAATGTCCTCCCAGCGAACGTTGGGAACCTCGACAACGGCAACCTCACGCAGGGCAGAGGGGTTGGAAACGCCGAGGGCGAATCGGAAGTTCTCCATGGTCACACCAAGGGAGTCAAGGACCTCAGCATCGATGGTGTCCTCGTCGAGATCAATCAGATCCATCTTCTCACGAATCTGCTGCATGGCAGCCTCGGAGCAGAGGGCAGCAACATCGGAACCAACGTAACCGTGGGTCTCTGAGGCAATCTGCTCCAGATCGACATCGTCGCCAAGCTTCATGTTCTTGGTGTGGATCTGGAGAATCTCCAGTCGGCCAGTGGGGTCGGGGATACCAATGTCGACCTCACGATCGAAGCGGCCGAAACGTCGCAGGGCAGGGTCGATAGAGTTGGGTCGGTTGGTGGCGGCCATGACAACCACGTTGGAGCGAGCCTTCATGCCGTCCATGAGAGTAAGGAGCTGAGAAACGACTCGGCGCTCGACCTCGCCGTTGGTCTTGTCACGCTTGGGAGCAATCGAATCGATCTCGTCGATAAAGATGATGGCGGGCGAGTTCTTCTCAGCCTCCTCGAAGGCCTTGCGCAGGTTCGACTCGGACTCACCAGCCATCTTGGACATGATCTCGGGACCGTTGATGAGGAAGAAGAAGGCGCCAGTCTCGTTGGCGACAGCTCGAGCCATGAGAGTCTTACCGGTACCAGGGGGACCGTAGAGCAAGACACCACGGGGAGGCTTGATACCGATGGACTTGAAAAGCTGGGGGTGGCGGAGAGGCAACTCGACCATCTCTCGGATCTGGGCCATCTGCTTTCGGCAGCCACCAATATCGTCGTAACCGACTTCGTTGAGGTTGTTCTCCTCCTCGTCTCGCTGGATGGGCTCACCCTCGCAGTGGATGACGGTATCTTGTGCAACGATACCATACTCTGGGGGGTCGACCTCGACGACCTTGAACTCGACTTGTCGCATACCACCACGCACGATAAAAAGATCGCCTTGGCGGACTGGTCGGTAGGCTTCCCGGAAGTAAGGAGCCAGGAAAACGTCAAAGAGGGAACCGGTGATACCCTCGACGGTATCAGCGATAGGGAGGACAGCAATTCGCTTGGCCTGTGAGGGGGTTAGAAAGAAGGTCAACCAGTTTCGAAGTTGCGGGGAAGCTAACATATTTGATATCGGGGCAAGCGTGGATGGTGATCATGTCACCGTGCTTGACTCGGAGGTTGTGGCGGACGACTCGGTTGATGCGAGCGCTGCCGTCATCGAGCTCATCATCGGCGAGGACGATGAGGACGGTGTCCTTTCTCTTCTTGCCTCGGACGAGGACGGTGTCACCGCGGAAGAGCTGGAGGGTGTCCATCGTAGCCTCGGACAGGGCGATAATGCTGTTGTCATCGTTGACGGAATCGGTGACCCTGACAATGGTCAGCATCTCAGTCATGAATATGAGCTTTGGAGTTTACCTACATCAACTGATTGGGCTTCTTCTTCTTCTTGAGAATCGCGGTCGCAGTGTCATCCTCCTGGGAAAGAATTAGCTCAAATTCAGCGTGGTCGTGCGGGCAGCGAGGTGCCGGGGCGGTCGGTACTAACGCGCTTGACCTCAGAGCCAGAAGCGTCACTGTTCACTTGGGTTAGCAATCATGCATCGCACAACTGCCTCGCACAAGGCGCGAGGGGCCAGCAGGGTGCACATACTTGAGGTTGACCTTCTTATGGGGGTGGTGCTCGTCAGGCTTCTGGGGAGCCATGGTGTAGTCTGTGGTGCTTCACGGAAGCCGATGCTGGATTCGTTTCGGAGGAGGGGAAGGGAAAGTGGGAAGGCAGGAGGAGAGAAAGCCGACTATGACGATGACTTTCTATGTGTGACGGCGGAAGGAAGGGGGAAAAAACAAGAGCGCGGCGAGGAGGATGGGGGGAGAAGTTATTTTGAGTCGGGAGAGATGGAGATGGGAGTTGGATGGAGGAGAGAGAGAGATGTCGGAGTTGAGGCAACGGGTCGAGGTTTGAGCTGTCCAGAAGGCCACCTTCGGGACCGGAACCGCATGCACCACCGCACTGCACCGACCGTCATTCACTGGGCGACCGCCACCTCTGGGAGTCTCGGGGGCCAATGGAAGCCCCGGAAGCCCTGGCCGGGGGCGGAACAATGATGTTGCAGAGCCAAAAAGG
Source organism: Neonectria neomacrospora (assembly GCA_013756995.1). Taxonomy (NCBI): domain Eukaryota; kingdom Fungi; phylum Ascomycota; class Sordariomycetes; order Hypocreales; family Nectriaceae; genus Neonectria; species Neonectria neomacrospora. Next base: position 7,386 of record JABSTB010000602.1, on the reverse strand, counting down.
CTGCTTAGCTCAGCGACAGCCGGGGGCCTTAGTGGGTGGGACCAGCATCGCCAGGCACTAGAGCACCTACGTATGATGCAGTGTAGCAGGCAAAGTTCCAGGGCGGATGGACAGGACAGGCACCATGACAGTGACGAGTCGAGGGCAAACAGTACAAAGTGGAAGCTTCTGCCGGCTTCCACCTCCCGCCCCCAGCATTGGTCACTCGCCCCCAGCAGAATGGCCCCAATTGCAACATTGGGAGAAGGCCCAGCACATTTGCCCCGACGCAGAGTACAGTACGCACCTGCATGGAGAGCCTGGCCCAGCATACTAGAAAGCTCCCCCCACCCGGCGTTGTCAGTCATAGCGGGCAGGCAGGCAGCTGTGGCCGCGCAACGTTCGCAGCTGCCTCCAACTGCACCGAGCTTCGCATGCTTGCATGTTTCGCTAAACTTCCGTCCAGCACAGCGCCGCTCGCCCCATTCTGGCCAATCTAAAATATGAAGCCATGCTACTATGACTGACAACAAACAACAGCTTCCTTGCTTCCTTCGAGACATGGATGACAGATCAGATCAGATCAGATCCACGCATCACCTGAGGGCGGAGAGAGCTTGTCAATTACGGCACGAACCACAAATGACATGAGCATGATTTCTTCCGTGTTATTCTATCGTACCAAAATGCAGAGCCTCTAAATGAACGCCGCCACCAAATACCGTTTCTAGTTAATTCTCGTGGTTGCTTCCGTATTGCCTCCCTTCCGCAACCAGCCTCGTCTTGTCTCGATCCCAGATAAACCAACATGCTCGAAGCAAACCAGGCACCTTGGCACCGCTACTCGGGAGCCTTCAACGTGCCCCGGAGCTAACCAAAACGCCGTCTTCAACCATGCGAGTAAGGCCTCGAGTTGATGCGGACACTTATTCCCCGTCTCGGTGGTCCGCAATCATCAGCCCATCACAGCGCGCTCAGCGCCTGCTCCCAGACAGTGCTCCTCTCGGCGCAGTGCCACGACGGCACCTTGGGCCGCCAGCCTGCAATCGTCCCCGTCGCATCATCAAACACCAGTGTGACCTGTGCCGCTGCCCCGTCTCTGCGCACGCCCGGCAGCCGTGCAATCAGGGCATCCAAAGCTCCGAGGCCGAGCACGCGGGTGTCGACCGGGGACCCGCCCACCCGGATCCGCTCCAGCCGGTCCGTCGTGGCGAGCCAGGCATCAAGCGGCGACGGCGACGGTGAAGATCGTGGTGAGTCGAGCTCCGGGATGTAGTTGGGCAGGGGCCAGGAGCTGCGTCTGGTGTTGATGTTGGTGTTGGTGTTGGCGTTGGCGCTGGCGCTGGAGGCGCCCGGACTTGTCGAGGAACACCAGGATCTCCTGTAGTTTGCTTCGTTAGTTTTCCATTCTGCCTGTATCTTCCCGGGGAATACGAAGTTTGGAAGATGCATGTTTCAGCGTCGGCAACATACGTACCTGTCGGTAGGTGTCGGACTCGGCGCGCCAGGCTCCGTCGTTTGTCTAAAGGTGGGCGTACAGACACGCTTGATGCCGTTCATCATGCCGTTCATCATGCCGTTCATGGTGACGACGGGGCACTTAAGCGGGCACTTGGAAGGTAGGTGCGGGTACGGGATCGGGTGCGGGAGTCCAGAGACATCCGATAGAGCCTTGAGGTGGTTTGCGATTGCTGACAATCTTGAATCTTGCTGTGGGATACAAACAGAGTGATCTGAGCAATGAGGCAGCGTTGTGATTTGGTTGCAAGTGTTTGTGTGTGCTATCACAGCCTCTCATCCGTTGGTACAGCCCGCGTTTATATTTCCATTTCCATTCTCATCAACGCCCTGTCACCTCCTCCATGATGGGCTCCCTCCCTCTCGTTGCGACCCTTGAGACGTCACAATCGGGCTCTCTTGCAAGATGATGGGCAGAAGCACGCAGACGGGGAGCAAGGCACACTCCAGCTCGTGGGGCCCGTGCATGACTGACCCAAGCCAGCCTATCCGCTTGTCAGCAGCCCCCAAATGGCCCCCAACCCGTTCGCGAAAGGAATGCACGCCTCAGAGCCTCGTCCCTCTCGTCGAATCAGACAACGCGGGCTGGTTGTGCTTGCTCCCGTTTGGGTGAAAGCTGGGACTTGGCTTGTCTGGCGTCCTCAATAGTGGTTTCGGCTTGGCCCCCAAACCACCGGCATGTGCGAGGACAAGGTGCTGAATGCGCGCTAGATAGGTGCGCACTTCGTAGCCAAGGTGGATTTTCCGCTACGGGTGCTCGTCGCCGGTGTCGCCGGGAAGCCCCAGAGCCAGCCTTGGCCCCCAGACAACCAGAAGCCGTCTGGAAGGGTCTGGCGGTGGACCTTTGGTCGTAGAGGATGTCGTACGAATACAACTATACGGAACGGCTACTGACGTAGTCGTACTCCGTATTCTCTCAACTGCGTATCCGTCGACTGAGGGTAGCGAGCGCAACCTCAGCAAGCCTGGCCGCGGCCTTCTCGGCCACTCCATGAATCTCTCTGGACCGCGCAAGCGAGGCTGATCGAGGAATGTAGTATCTGTATCGGAGGCCATAGGGCGCCTTCCGTTCCGTCTCATGCCTGACCTGGCCTCTACTCGTCCTTCTCGAATGCATCATTCAGGTACCGCACAAACGTCTCCCGTATCCGCTGTGCCGACATGTTGCCCACCGTCTCCAACCCAATGCCTCCGCGGTTCAGCCCCATGTACGCCCGTCGCAGCCGTTGCAGCTGTGGCAGCCCGACCTTCTTGCCCGCCGGCAACTCGACCGCCAGGCCGTCGTCTCCCTGCGCAGGACCGCCTGAGCTGCGCGGGATCCGAATCTCGTCGCTGTCGTCGCGCTGCGCCTCCACGATGCGCTTGACAATGTCCGACGTCTCGCGGTCGAGGTTGTAAAGGTAGTCACCGCCAGCGTCGCGGCCCCGCTGGATGGTGGACTGGTTGGGTCGGATGACTTTGCGGCCTTCGCCCGCGATGGCATCCCAGAGGTCGGAGAAGACCTTGGTGGTTTGTTGCTCGTCGTCTTCCCAGATCAGGGTGAAGAGCGGGCTGTCCCAGCGCGTCATGGGATTGGGCTCCTCGTAGCGGAAGACGAGGTTTTCCCAGTTGCCCTGCTCGTACGGCTCCGCGGTGTCGTGGTCCTCGGCAGCCACCTCATCTTGGACAGGCCCCTCTCCTTCTGCATCTCTCCGTCGTAACCTCTCCTCGTTGACTTTCTTTGCTGTATCCACCGCGCACCCAATCTGCAAGATGCAGCTGGGCGTACGGACAGCCTTGGACTCGCAGTGCAGCTGATAGCGCCATCCTTTTATATAGTTGAGCCCATCAAGGATGACGATATCCTTGTCTGAGAGCACGCGCTTCACGGCGCCGTAGATGGTGGCACGGGCATCTTTCTCCGAGGCGTTGGCGGAGCGTGTGTGAGCGGGAATCTTGTCAGGCGAGAGGTCGTAAACGGCACGAGAGATGGAGAGCGACTCGTCCGAGATCAGGTGCAAGCGGTACTTGGAGTCGGTAACGCGCTTAGAGAGGTATTCGTGGAGTTGTTTGGCGCGGGTTGACTTGCCAGAGGTAGGCAACCCGGAGACGATAATGAGCTGTGCCAGACAACAAGATCAGGAATGAACTCGGCGAGCAAGCTAGAGCTGGGGGAGGGCACATACCGGCATGGTCTCAAACTAGAGACACAAAGAGGGAGGGAGGACTCGGGGCGTTGATCAGCGTGATAAGAACCAGAAGCATTTGCCGTGAGTGGTTTGGCGGGGTTGCAGACGCTGCAAAAATTGCGAGGCCGACGTCACCACGATGGACCCGTTTTCGTAGTGGGGTTGTCCTCAACGCCAGGGACCCTTAGTCCCAGCGTCTGAGTGGGTGGAGAAAAAGCCCACTGAAGAAGAGGAATAATAAGAAGCTTACATAGCACTACAAGCAACTGCTATGGATACGGCGCTCGAATGGATGGCCAAGAACGGAGATGCTAGTATTCGCTAGCATACGAATATCCTTCCAACCTACGCACTTGTCAGGTTGTATGACACCCGGCCGGTTGTTCGGCACCGAGGGGAACAGGGATGGGACTGTGAACGAGAACGATAACGACGGAAGGTGTGGGGAGCCGTCATCCTTATTGGAATGGCCATGTCCACAGGGCTGAAGGGCTGTGGGGGGATGCGGCATGCAAATGACGGTCATCTCAGGTCGTGCCGCGAAGCCGGAACACTGCCTTCCAGTGATGAACGTAGCCGCCGGGGAACAGGCGATCAAGAGAAGTCAAGAGGCCTCTCCCTCGGTGAGACATGGCACAGAACACGGAGGTTTTGGGATGAAAAAGACACTCCAACGCCGACAGTGGAGCACCCGAGCCCGGGAGGTCAGCCACATAGAAAAGCGGATCCCCAGCCTCAGCCCTGCAAAGCGCAATCCATTCGAGGGCTGCGCCAAGCCCGATCTGGAAATGCCATTCGAGCCTCAAGCGCTGACGGTGAATCCTGGGGGGCTTCTTGTTTCATTGCTAAGGAGTGGTGCATGCTGTGGCTTTTTTGTCCAGCCTGTATGGCATTGGCAATTGGTGAGGCAGTGTTTTTGGCCTTGAGGCGTCCCTGGGATGTTGCAATCTTGCAGATCGTAGGGATCCTCTTTCGCTGCTAGGGCTGCGAGGCTCGTTGTTTGCGAGGCTTTGCACCTCGTCCTCTCCGACGAGCGTGCCGGTTCCCGAACTGCTGCTGCTGTGTCTCGGGGTGTATGAAATGGATATAAAGGGTCCCATGGACCTCCAGCTTTGGAATAGAATCCTCCATTCAGCACAAGATACCCAGCATCAAGCAACAACCAACAACCAACACTCTTATATCCTCGGAGTTCCTCTCTCTTGTTTATATACCTTCTTCACTTCCCACTCTCGTCTTCTTGTCTTTATCTCTAGCTGGAGTTTGCAGAGACCTATACCGGCTCCAAGCCACTTACACCTATCCACCCACTTACACGTTCTCTCGCGACTACAAACCCCACGATGGTCCAACTAACCACCTACGAGCGCATCGCCATCGCCGAAATCGTCATCTACACCTTCTTCCTCATCGGCGGTGTCTTCCTCTGCGTCAAGCATGGCATCAAGCGCAGCTCCGGCTGGCGCTTCCTCGTCATCCTCGCCCTTGCCCGCCTCATCGGTTCCGGCATGCTCCTGGCAACCATCAACGACCCGACCAACGAGAGCCTCTACATCGGCTGGTTGACCCTCAATGGCGTCGGCTTCGGTCCCCTGATCCTGATGCTTCTTGGGCTTCTCGACAGATTGTTCGAGTCCATTCATCGCGAGGGCCCCCAGATCATCAAGCCGCTGCACCAGCGTGCAATTTCGCTTGTCATGCTCGTCGCCATGATTCTTCTCATTGTTGGCGGTACCAGTGCCGACTACACTCTCGTCAATGGAACACCCAAAATCAGCTACCCTGTGGAAAGTCAAGTCGGCGCGGGTCTCATGATCGCCGTCTTTGCCTCCCTCGTCGTCGAGACAGTCCTCGTCGTCCGCAACCAAGGCTTCATCGCCCCGGGCGAGCACCGAATCCTCATCGCCGTCATCGCCTCGCTCCCCTTTGTCCTCGTCCGCCTCATCTACATCTGCGTCCTCATCCTCGGCAACAAGTCCCATGGAGTCTGGTTCTACCTCGGCGGCGGAGTCATCATGGAGATGGTGGTTGTTCTCATCTGCGAAACCGTTGGATTCACCCTGCAAAAGGTACCGCCCACGCCCAAGGCCCCGGAGACAGCGCAGTCATCTTACAATGCCTAAATGTAGCAACAAGTGATGGGAGACAAGGGAACATGGGTGCCTCTCGCGCAGCAACAGAGAGATTGATTTACGAGCGAGGACCGGTAAAGGGAGTCAGGATTTAGATCGTGTTTAGATATTGTGTACGAGGGATGCTATTTGCAAAGGCGTCTTAATGTATTATAGCCAAATAGAGTTGACCTTTCTATCTATTTACCCTGAAATAAACAAGACTTTACTAGGTATCTTCAATGCATCAACCCTAGAAACCCATCCCCTCGGGCCTCCCTTGTTTATGCCTAGTTTTTCCCCAAGCCGCTGGCAAAATCCATGCTTTCCTAGACCGCCAAGAAAGTATCCAACAATCTATCTAATACTCATATTGTACGTAACCCCAACTCCTTCTTAGTCCAGAGTTCTTGCTCGCCCAAGCCATAATGCATAAGACATAGAGCCGTGTCCATCCGCTCACATAACCACACAACAGTGCTTCTCCAGCTTCTTGAGGATCCAGGGTAGCTGCTTTCCCACGAACTCCACCACCTCGTCGTTCTGCTGCTGTCCTCCGTGCTGCTGTCCACCGTGCTGCTGCCCTCCATGCTGCTGCCCGCCATGTTGTTGCTGTCCGCCATGATGCTGCTGCTGTCCGCCGTGGTGTCCCGAGTAGCCTCCGTTCTGGGGTGGGATAGCCTCACCGCCCTGGAGGTTGATGTAGATGCGGCCGGCGTTCTCCTCAGTGCTGTACTTTAGACCCAGCTCGCGGCACAGCTCCTCCACCTTGGGCTTGATCTTCTGGACGTGGCCCGCCGAGTGGTTGCCCTTGCCGACGATGGCGTGCAGGTGTGTCTGGCCGGCAGCTTGGTCGGCGCGGATGCGCTGCTCCAGGATGCGCTCCGCCTCCTCGACGAACTGGCCGTGCAGGTCGATGGTGTCGCTGGGCACGCGGCCGGAAACGTTGTTCGCGCGGAAGATGTAGTCGGACGCCTGCTGGTTGTAGTCGTCCATCTTGGCATCGTGCGCCTTGCCCTCGTTGGAGAGCTCCTTGGCGCGCGCGCCGTCGCCGTCATCGTACGCCTGTCGGGACTAGAAGAAACATAAACCGGTCAGCGCATGGCCTTTGAGAAGCAAGACACGATGTATGGTCGTGAGAGAGGCATGACAGGGAACTGCGATCTTCGGGGAAGGGAATCAACGTACGCGCTGGAAGCACTGGTTGCGCTTTTCGGCCTCTGCGCGAGCCATGTCACGCAGGCGATCGTACTCTCGCTCAGCACCATCGTCATCGCCGCCGTTTAGAGCTACAGCCAACAGACATGGTCAGTTGGCTTTGGTGTCGGGGGCACAATGGCTCGAGGCGCGAAACTGGCAGCCTGCCTGAAACGTACCTCTCCCGCCGAGGCGGTTCATAGGAATGGCCATTGCGACAAGAAGGGGCCGTGAATTGTTCGCTTCAGGCGATGGTCCGAAAGTAGCAGAGTTACGCTTCCCGTCTTTTCCGGTCAAAGAGCAGAGGAGGCGCCGCGCACGAGTCGCAGGTGCGGGCGGTCTGGGCGAAAGTCTTGGCTTTGTTGGTGATGGGTTTTGCCGAGCGGCACGGGATGGGAGAATAGGTGCATTTC
>JABSTB010000601.1:0-33705 GCA_013756995.1 Neonectria neomacrospora | reverse complement strand
TCGTGAACCCCTACATTCCCATGACAAACTCAGAGAACGAGACCATTGCCGCCTACATCTACTTCGACGGCCGAGCTAAGGAGGAGGTCGCCTCCCTGTTGCGACCCGGCGAGGCGACATGGGTCAACAGCCGCTGGGTCCAGGTTCCCGATTCCGAGGGTGGCGGGCTTGCTGAGCGCGAGTTCCTCTTCCGCGAGGTCGGTCTCGAGCGCTGGCTAAACGGCCTTGACCTGCAGGGACACGACGCTGCCGAAAAGCTGGAAAAGCGCCGCCAAAAGTTTGAGAAGCGCCGCCGGCGACAAAAGGCCCTCGAAGGCAACGCCAGTGTTGATGTCGAGGAGGGGTCTAGGTCCCAGAGGGATACCCTGCGCTATGGCGCTGACGAGAAGACGCCCATCGAAGCCGTCGGCGATGACTCGGATTCCTGGTCCGACGACGATGACGAGCCTCCGGAGGCCACTGGCCAAATCAAGGTCGCCATGTTCCGAGTCCTGGCCTCTGGCGAAATCAAAAAGGGCGAATACTCCCCCCAATTTGATGCCCACGACGGTGACGAGGACGACCTGAACTCTAACAAGGGCAACGGGAACATTGACGCCGACGTCGAGCATACTACGAGTTTCGCGAAACCAAAGACTCTAGACCCAAAGACGATCAGCACCCAGACGGTCACGGGCATTGACGGGCCAGATAAGCCGTATGCCGTCTTTACCTTCTTCTACAGGGGCGAGCGTGAGTACAATAGAGCATCTGTGGAAGGACCACTCAGCTAACACGCAGAATCTAGGACAACTTCAGAAAATCGGCGTCCTGCAGTCATCGAAGAATCCCCAGACAACCCCTGGCTCGGCCAAGCGACGATCGGGACAACTCGACTTCTCGAATCTCAACCCCCTGAAGGCTGGGGGGACCGTCGGTTTCTCAACTTTCCGCGATCAAAGCTCAGAGGCGGCGAGACGACGAAAGGCGAGGAAGAAGAGCAACGGAAACATTGCCGAGGACAGCGATGACGATGATGACGACGACAGTGATGCGTTGGTCAAAATGGAGGAACCTGATGATAAGGATGTTGATGGGAAGGTTGCCCCTGAGGATATCCAATTTCAGGGCGAGCTTGCTGATGGTGTCAACCGCATTCACGTAAGTCTTCATCCCTAGCAAATCCCCTGGACTCCTGAGCTGACCACTACGAAACAGCTTAAGAGAGCGCATTCGGCAGATCCCGATAGCAAGTCGACTCCGGAAGGATCGCAAGGACCCGACGCACCCACGACGCTGGAATCCATAACAGGACCGTCACTTGGAAGCAATCTGACAAGCACGGGTGGCGCTGATGTGCCTGATTCGGCTTTGGTGGGCAGTCCACTCAAGAAGCAACGGCCAAGCATCTCCGGGCCTTCGAACTTTTCAGCGAACTTTTCCGCGACACAGAATCTGAGTGCTGCTTTAGATTCTGTAGTGTCTGGCAGTCCTGTGCCCGCAGCTATCCCCGAAGCTATCCTCACAGCTAGTCCCGCAGTCGAGGCACCAAAACCGAAGGTTCATGATGAAGAGGAACTGTAGGGCAAAGACCGTCGATTTTGAGGATTGCTCTGCCGCTGTTGGATCCGTTGTCCTGATACCGGCAACCACAGAGGAGGCCCTTGGAATGGACAAGTCTTCAGCAAGGCTGGGGCCCCACCACGACGAGGTTTGTCGGCATTATAACCTGCTCGACCGACATGGACAGACTTGGTATAGATCTGGATGACGAGAGAGTTGGGCCATTTTTGCCAACGAATCCTGTAGAAGCATTGATCCATTTGACCTGTATATGGCTATCTCTCTCCCCATGGCGGCTGAAGCATCGAAAGCGTTGGGGCGATTGCAGAAGAAAAAAGAAAAGAACAATGAATTTATTGTACTGGAAGGCTTCGGCTACGGGTGCTGGTTACAAGATGGCTTTGGGCCGTGAGGCAATGGGCACTAGATGCTAGAGAACCATATCAAGTGAGCTATTGTTTCGGCCACCGTTTTGAGCTGCTTCGTCCAGAAATGAGCATGTGATGTGTTGCCAGTCCGAAGAATTACCGTGGAAGCCTACCTGTTGATGCGTAGAAAGTTGAGACATCAAGAGGTGAGGCCAGGCAGACGCTTCTTAAGCAATGGATCAGCGTCAAAACTTGCCAAGGTGTACGTAGCAGGTATACGTATAAGTTGACGAAGACTCCTTGACTTCTCCGCGTGTATTGCATCCCCGCATGCATGTATGTATGCACAGCGACCCTTACTCGTCTAGCTTGCCAACTGCCTACATCCGTTACACGTAACCTTGCACGTAATTCAGTATGCAGTCCTTTCACCTTCTAAACCGAGAATTGCAGTAGAATCACCCGATGCTACCGAAACCTCGATAAGGTTCGTATCCCAGCATCCAAAAGTCGCCAGGATTCCCAACATCCTTTCCAAATTTGGCAGGCCGTTTGACTTAGTCTACGCCGTATGACTGACGCGAAGCCGTTGTTGCCTGTTTATGTCCCCTCGCTCGCTTACGTGCCCCCTCGTCTTCCAGTTGGCGGAGGTTATTGCGGCGGCAAGTCGGTGTAAGCTGACCTCCGAGACAATCCATGACGGTATCCGGCTCCCAAAGGTTGGAGTGTAAAGGTGACATAGAGGGTAGATGATCAAGCTGTTGACTATATGATAGAAATGCCTCTCCTTCAAGTAGCAGCTGCTCTCTCGACAACGACGTGATTTAGACTTATTTTGCTTATTTTATAGCAATGGGGGAGTATATCCAACTCGAAGGTGATGGAAACCCGTTGACGGAGGAGTTTGCCAAGTTTGCAAAAGAGACGCTGGAAGATTGGAAGGTCCCAGGCGTCTCGCTCGCCGTGATTGACGGCGAGGACGTCTTCACAAAGGTATGTCTCTCCCTCACACCGCAATGGCTGCGGGAAAAGCATCTCGAGAGATGCCCTCAACACTCGCTGACCAGGGACAACAGAGCTACAGCATCGCAACGTTCCCTGACACGCGCGCAACCCCCGAAACCCTCTGGTACGGCGCATCAACCACCAAGGCCTTCGTCGATGCCGCCCTCGCCTACCTCATCGACACCAAGGCGTACCCGGCGCTGGCCAAGGGCTGGGCCACGCCCATCGCGTCCATCATCCGCGACGACTTCGTCCTCAGCGATGCCTGGGCCACCGGGCACCTCACCCTCGAGGACGCCGCCTGCCACCGCACGGGGTTCCGCGGCACGACGGCAGCATGACGCGGTTTGTCGACGACGATAACGGCGATGTTGTGGGCGGCGACGGGAAGAAGAAGAGGTACGTTACGGTCAAGGACCTGGTGCGCAACCTGCGCAACCTGCCTATGGACGGAGGGGAGCCTCGCGTCAAGTTCCAGTACTGCAACTTGATGTACGTGGTGCTCTCACACGTCATCGAGACGCTCACGGGCAAGTGGCTCGGCGACGTCCTGCGCGAGCTCATCTGGGAGCCGCTGGGCATGTCGTCGACGTACTTCTCCCTGGACGCTGCGCAGGCGGCGCCCGAGCACTTGGCCACGGGCTACTACTGGGACGAGGAAGAGGAGAAGTACGGGGAGGCACCGTTCATGTCCGTCGTGGAGATCAGCGGCGCGGGCGCCATTCTCTCCACGGCCGTCGACTACGCCAAGTGGGTGAAGTGTCTGCTGCACAAGGCGGCGCCATTCTCTGAGGCGGTGCACCAGGATATCCAGACGCCGCGCATCGTGGGCGGGATGCCGGAGCTGGGCAAGGACATCACCATGTACGGCCTCGGGTGGCAACGGGCGCTGTACCGTGGCCATGTCATGTACACGCACTCAGGCGGAGTGGACTGTTTCGGCACGCAAGTGTACTGGTTCCCCGATGCCAAGTTTGGCGTCGTGGCATTTGCGAATACCAGCGCGACCTCCAATGCCGCCGAGGACGTGTTGGTGTACAAGCTGGTGCATGAGAAGCTGGAGATCGCACCAGATGATCAAGCTGATGTGGGTTCGAGGTAGGTCACGGATACGATACGGTATCACGAAACGAATGACAGGCTAACACGATACACAGGTGGCATGAAATTGTCGATAAACTAACTCTAGACTATAATAAAGGGGTTGAAAACATCTATCCCGACAGGTCTGACCCACCTCTGCCATCTCCGCTGAGTGCCAAAGACCTCGCGGGCACATACTACGATCCGGGATACAAGGGCCTGACGTTACGTGTCGAGACGGACCCAAAGAAGCCGGACGAGGAGACACTCGTCTGCGATCGCCACGACGGCACATGGAGGTTCTCTATGCGTTTTCACCACGTCACTGGGAATTGGCGGCTCCTGGTCATGGAGCAGGACGTGAAGAACCCGCCGAAGTTCATGCAACAATGGGAGAGGGTCGAGTTCAAGATTGGGCCTGATGGAAAGGCCTCTGCGTTTGCGATCGGGTGGTATGATCGTATTGGAAAGAAGTACGAGAGCACCGTCGAGTTCAAAAGGATTGACTCGTAGGCATGCTGACCTAGACTGATTGCTGGGTTAGCAATCGATTTTTGTGTGAATGAGCCCTGTAACCATGAAATAAATGAATTGAGGAATGTGTCAGACGATAAAGCTTGGTAAAATTGATATCAACATTGTGATTCAGTTGGCCGTTCTTATAAGCGATTGTCATCATGTTGGTGTGGGTAGGTCATGATTGGCTTGCGGGAGACAAACAGAGAAGCAAACATTGGCAACGTACCTTACTGGGAGAGTGTGCAACCTGAGTGAGCTGACCATGAACTGCGCCTGACTGATATCATGAACGACACATCAGCCGAGTCAGGCTTGATGGCGTCCCAGCCCAGCCCAGCCCAGCCCAACCTCACTTGAGGTTGGGCTCAGCTTGAAACGAGGCTTTGGTTGAGGGTTGGTTGGCAGGTCACAGAGAGAAAGTTTTCCGGAGCTCGCGTTTTATTCATCCAGGCGGTCGGGCGGGTACCTGGGTACCCGACCTGACCTTAAGGGGCAATATTGGGCTAAGCAAGCTCCATCCCGCCATTTATGCCTCTAGCGGGCCGCACTGTGCTCGCCTCGTTTCCACGGCACCCGTCTCCCCTGTCGCTGCCGCCCTGCCGTGGTCCACACTTCACAGAGCGCAGGCTAGCAGGCTGTTGCGCACCAACCCCGCTGGCGCGACATTTGTGCCTAATCTGCACTGTGCCCCCCTCAACCCCACCATCCATCTCATCTCTCCTTGCTGTGCTCCTCTCCCCCTCGAACAGACTTTGCGACAACCCAAACAAGGCCTCCTCCCTATTCTTCCCATCCTCCTCCTCTTCAAACAACACCCTCACAGTCCAACCGCTAGGCCGACACATATCTTCAAAATGGGCGGTATGTTCTTAGCTTCACTTCCTGCACGCCTCGGACAAGAAACTAACCGCGCACCATCTAGATTTCCAAGCTGTCGCGAGTACGTTCGGCTAGCCGACCCCCACCGCCTCCAAGGCTCGAGACGATGATATTGACATACATGCGAACAGCTCAGTTCATTGAGTTGTACTACAACCAGTTCGACTCGGATCGCAAGGCCCTCGCCGGCCTCTATGTAAGTCGTGTCACCCGCCACTCGACGGCCACTCTCCGCAACATGAGCGAGGATGACGACTGACAGCCCCAAAGCGCGAGAACTCCATGCTTACCTTCGAGTCCTCCTCTGTCCTCGGTGCCAGTGCCATCACTGAGAAGTTGACGGTATGCATAACCCACCCCTCCAACCACTCGTGCAAGGAATCACCATGCTGACGATGTTCTACGACAGTCTCTCCCCTTCGAGAAGGTCAAGCACCAGGTCTCGACCCTCGATGCCCAGCCCTCAAACGAGCAGGGTGGAATCATCATCCTGATCACCGGACAGCTCTTGGTATGATGATCCAACAAGCTATCGTTCCCTTGTCCAGTCCCCTGAATGACTAACACCCCTGCCAGGTCGACGAGGAGCAGCGCCCCATGAACTTCAGCCAATCTTTCCAGCTGACCCGCGACGCCTCGGGCCAGTACTTTGTCTTCAACGACATCTTCAAGCTCATCTTTGGTTAAACATAGTATACTAGAGAAGGATATGCGGAGGAGTTATGACATACCATGTGGGGGATTTTCAGCGCAATAGCCAGACAACTTGAAGATCTGATGAATTTTAGAGCACAGAGATTGGGAAAACAGGGAGGAGGTGCAAGTTTGGTCTGACTATGAACCGCCTTCCATGCTTGCTCTTCAATAAACCCGATCAAACGGATACCCCAACGTCAGCTTTCGGGCATATTCAATATTCAATCGCTCTGGTTTCAGAGTTACTACTACGAAACGGTCCCGTGGGAAAACCAGATGCCGTGAAGTAGAACGACCTCGAAGGAAAGAGTGCTCCCTTCGTACTCGACCGACCTCGTCCAGCCATGTAGTGATAACCCCGGCCTGGCTGATAAACATGCGAAACGGATTGTTTATAATCATAACAGTCTCACCACGAACCCTAGTGTGATGGTACGGTACTAGACCTCTATTGAAGTTCAGGTCAGTGCACATACAGATGCTCATACATTGAGCACGGCTGCTGTATAGGCCATTTGGGGCGTATCAACTCGTGGGTGAGACCTTGTCAGCATAGCCAAATGGCGAATGCTGTTGGTGGGATAGCAATGCTCGATATATCCATCACGAAGACGGTCTCAGAGCCAGCGGAATGAGCACGATGCAAGGGAGACTACCCGTACACAAGTAAGGGATCAACTAGAGTACTACAGAGATTACACTGTCCCCTCCCTTTCTTACCGCCGTTAGAAGGTAGGCGAGCAAACAACAAACATCATGTTGCCCACAAACTCCTACGAGGCGCGGACAAGGAACAGTCGATTATCAAACAAGGTGCTCTAGGCCGAGCCTACATTTCAATACCAGGATATGGCATGAGAAGGAGCATTTATTGGGGCTTGCACAAGGCAGATGGTCCTGTCTGAGCATTGCATTTGAACCCACCGAGACCATTCATTGGGGCTTTACAAACGTAAGCAGACTTGGGAGTCCTATACAAGATGTAGACAATGCGCGGCATCAATGGCGAAACAATTGTCCAAATTTTACAATTTCATAGTCACATATCCTGCATAACTTGAAGAGCAAGCTCATCGTCTATTGTGGTAGGGTCGGACCCAGACCCCACAGATCACTGCGATGGGGGGACGGGAAAAAATGTAACCCGAGAAAATTCATTCGTTTTCCATGCCCTGAACCTTGCAACACCGTTGATCCCTTAATCGCAATGCATTTGTGAGGGGTATTAGACAGCTTAGATCTTGGTAGCAGCCTCCAGAGCCTTCTGCTTCTTCTCAATTTTCTTGACGGCCTTGGGGCCCATGATACCACCACCCCACTGTCGGCGAGCCTGGTCGTGGGACTCCATGTAACCATCCTTGATGGCAGAGACGAGCTTGGAGAGCTCAGTCTTGTCCTCAGAGCGGACCTCGGTGAAGGCGAGGACAGCAGCGGTCTAAAAGCGGGGTTAGCAATGCTGAAAAGAACGAGTTCTGGCGAGTGGAATATGCGCACCTTCTTGTGAACGACCGTGCCGAGACGGGCCTTGCCCTTCACAATGGCGTAGGGGACACCCATCTTCTTGCACAGAGAGGGAAGGAAGACAACGAGCTCAATAGGCTCGACATCGTTGGGGATGAGGACGAGAGAAGCCTTCTTGTTCTCGATGAGACCGACAACGTGGTTGAGACCGTACTTGACGGTGTAGGGCTTCTTGGAGACATCCTCCTTCTTCTTGCCCTCCTTGACGGCGGTAGCCTCCTGGAGGAGACGCTCCTTCTTCTCGGCCTTGGTCTCAGGGCGGTACTTGTTGAGGAGCTTGAAAGCCTGGGCGGCGGTGTTGCGGTCGAGGACATGCTGGAACTGGGCCAGAGCCGGGGGAACCTTCAGGCGCAGCTGAAGGATCTTCTTCTGTCGCTGGAGGCGGACATACTCGGGCCACTTCACCATGCGGGAGACATTGCGCTTGGGCTGGATGTCCTGGCCGATACCGAAGTTTCGGGTTCGCTTCTCAATGAGAGGGTTCTTTCGAGCCGTTAGCCAACTCGATTCGGTGAGTGACGGAACTGGATGCGCTTACCTTGGGGGCCTTCTTGGAGCCAGCCTTTCCCTGGGGGAAAGGGGCGGCGGCGACCTTCTTGCCGGACTTGGGAGGCTGTCATTGAGAAAAGAAGACATCAGCGAGGTGTTCAAGCAAAGTCTTCTCTGAACTCTAGTGAGAGCAGGCTATGGCATTTCTGCACACGCCGCATCTCCAGCCAAGTCTTCACCTGGTCCGATGAGGGACGCAGGCGGAATACCGACAGGTCGCAAGCGACGCTGCGGCTCAATTACGCAAAAGCGCATTTGACTCACAAACTGTGGCCATTAGAGTCAAGGTGATTGTGCACTTACCATTTTGGATCTTTGGGTGAGTGCTCGTGGGTTGAAGAGCAAAGTCCGTAATGCGGTTGTGGAAGGGTGACGAAGAAACTAAGGAAAAACGCAAGAAGTGAATGATTTTCGGTGGTGAACGAAAATTAGGGCTTCCTGCGGGCCATCCACCGCCCCACAATTTCAAGTTACCGGCAAGGAGGGGCTGTGTGGCGGCCTGTTCTCACGTGACTGCGCCTCTTTTCACAGTGTGGGTGCACAGTGCCTTTTTCTCGTCAGGCAGACTCATCAAGGCTCGATATGAGTAATGGAGTAGTCGAGTTTGCAAACAGCCTTTGCAAGTCAGACATCAGACTCTTTTGGTACTTACACCTGATCAGGCGATCAACTGTTCCTCAAAGTCTGGGGCTCGTAAATGCTCGACTATCACCGAAGTGAAGAATATCGACGACTTCTCGTTGTCTCGACTTAACGACAAGCATCCCTCGATTCCTGACGCAACCGCTGCTTTCTTCAAGATGCCGCCTACACCCTGTATGCAGTGTCAGAATAACAGGGCCGTTGTCAAGCGACCCAAGAACCACCACAAGCTCTGCCGGGATTGTTTTATTTCAGTTTTCGAAGATGAGGTTCACCACACAATTATATCTTCCCAGCTCTTCGTCCCTGGTGAAAGGGTTGCTATCGGGGCATCGGGTGGCAAAGACTCAACAGTCTTGGCCTCTGTTATGAAAAGTTTGAACGAGCGACACAAGTACGGGCTGAACCTGGTCTTGTTGAGCGTCGACGAAGGAATCAAAGGATATCGAGATGACTCCCTCGAGACCGTGAAGCGAAACGCCATCCAATACGACATGCCTCTTGAGATCGTTGGCTATGATCAGCTTTATGGATGGACGATGGACCAGGTTGTCGAGACGATCGGCAAGAAAGGAAACTGCACTTACTGTGGTGTGTTTCGACGGCAGGCCCTGGATCGCGGGGCAAAACAGCTGGGCATCAAACATGTTGTAACCGGACACAACGCCGACGATATCGCGGAGACGGTGCTGATGAACCTCCTCCGTGGCGACTTGCCCCGGCTGGCTCGAAGCACGAGCATCGTTACTGGTAACTCCAGCAGTGAGGTTAAGAGGAGCAAGCCTTTGAAGTACGCCTACGAGAAGGAGATTGTGCTGTACGCCCACCACAAAAAGCTAGACTACTTCAGCACCGAGTGCATTTACAGTCCGGAAGCATTTCGAGGAACTGCTCGAGGTTTAATCAAAAACCTGGAGAGAGTGCGACCAAGTGCAATCCTGGATATCGTTAGAAGTGGGGAGGATATGGCCCGACTAACACCAGACAAAGGCCGAGGCTCGTGTGCCTGCGACGAAGGCGAGGGTATGGGAGGTTGCGGTTCAGCGAACGGCCGCACCTCTGGTAATGAGATGGCACAGGTGGAAGCGAATCTCGATACTCAAGCCAACTCTGCCGCCTTCGAGACGGAAATTACACCGAATGGAACTTCAAAGACAGATACCGATACAAGCGCTTTGCCCATTCGCAGCCGACGGCAGAAGGAGCCTTCATCTGGCCCAATGCAAACCTTGGGGAAATGCGTCAAGTGCGGATACATGTCAAGTCAAACCATGTGCCAAGCATGCACACTATTAGAGGGACTCAACAAGAACAGGGCAGAGATAGCAATATAAGCGTGTAGCACGACGCTGCTTTTGAACAAACACTCGTCATTCTGCGCTGCAAAACACGACACGGGAAGGGAAAGTCACGAGAGTTAAAGGAATCTTTTTGTTTTATTTCGTCTTTCCTGGCCCCGGTCAAGTTCCAATACTTCTCCATTCTAATTTGTACACTTGCGATGCGCGTGCGGCACTTTCGCTGATGTGGCCAAGCCAAGGGGTTTATTTGCTCACAAAAAGCGTGTCTCCAACTGTTATTTCGAGTCAGTGATCTGTGACTCCTTTTCCAACATCTGGCAGCACCTACCTTCCATGGGTTGTTCAACTCGAAGCCTGGAGGAGCCACCGGCTGATCTGTTTGACCTCGCAAGGATCCGGTGAGTCGGCGATCACGCTCCATCACTGGGATTCCGTCAGTATTCGGCATAGATTATTGAATTGTCGAGTCTGGGGTGAATCATACTTTGCTGTGGCGGCAATTAGCACATGACAACGAAAACAAGACGCGGGATAACACAACGTACCTTGTCCCACTGGTCAACGGAGTAGCGCGGTCGCTTTCCCTCGTTCTGCCAGGTCTTGATGAAGGCAAGACCTGTTCCAGAGACAGCGAACATCTATCATTGCATGAGCTTTCGTCCACCTAGGCCAAGCAGTCGTCTAAAACACATACGCCGGTCATGATCGCATAGGGGAGGAGGGCTTCGAAGGGAACAGGCATGGTCGCGGCGGGGCTGCCTGAGCAGACTTGAAGATATTCGGTTTGTTGTTCGCCGGTCCGAAATTCGAATTGACCAGGTTTCACCTGTCGTTTGGGGCTTTCGGGGTGGTCGTTAGTCTTCCGAGCGGCCGGGTCTTGGTCTTGAAGCTCACGATGAACCGAGCCATTGACGACGGAGCGATTGGTGATGGTATTGGTGCCTGAGGCGTCAACAGAATCCGGCAGTACGTACCTAGGCACTCGCCAGTCCTAAGGCGACCACGTCCCGTACCCCTGCATGGCTGGACAGTTAGCGCATCCCAGATACACACAGTATCGCACGGGAAAAGAGGTGGAGTGCCTTGGGGCCGGAGTCGCACGCACTGTGGCAACAAGCTCTCGCGACACCTGGTGAACACCTCATGAATAACGCGACTTGATCCCACAGGACATCCACCTCCATCATCGCTGCCACTGTCAATCACGTCCCGGCGCGTTCTTTGCAACGGCCAGGCTACCGGCGCTCAACTTTGCAATTGGCTCAGCGTTATCTGGACAGCACGTCCAGTGCCGAGGCTTCCCCCGATCTACGACCGCGTCTCGGCAGGAATCGTCATGAACCGACCGTGACGACACCGCGAGAAAACCCATCGCAACACCCTCCATCCGACCGACATGCGAATCCTATCTGTTCGACTGCACATATTTCTTGTTAGGACGCTGGGGTGACCATGCCAAGCGCGCAAGCCATGGAGGAAGAACTTCAGCAGAGTGTCATGCTCTCCGACCAAGACGCCGAGTACGATACTGCCGACACCGCGGGCGAAGCTTCTACGATTAATGCTATGGGGTCTAACAAATCTCGCATGGGGACTAGCGCAGACAACCCTGTTGGTGAGGACGAGGATATCGACTTTAGCGACCGCGATGCATCAGGCGAAGAGCTAGGTGAAGAGCTAGACGAAGATGCTGAAGGCGAGGATGACAACGACTTTATACTACACCAACGAACTACTTTTGATGCTCATCAGAACCAAGAAAACGGCGACGACGAAGAGGATGGTGACGTGGACGCCGAGGGAGAAGAATACGACCAAGACGAGGGCGTGGGGGCTGTCAAATTCAAGCCTGGAGAAACAGACAACGAAGAAGAGGACTCAGAGAGTGATGGATCTGATTTACCCAGCGCTCTCGAGGAGGAGTCGGATGAGGACGCCCCATGGGAAGACGCCAGGGGAGTGGAAGAAGATGATGAGGACTCGGAGGAGCCCGAGGACGAAGATATGCCCGATCAGGACATGGACGACGATATACAGCTCACATCACAGCAATCAGATGTCCCTGAGCTCCCTGAGGGGCTGCTACTGACTCAGTCGGGAGTTGACGGCTCGGTGTCTTCTTCTGCCATCAACGAAAATGCTATGAATGATGAATCTATGGACGGATCCCGCACGCTGAGGAAGCGCAAGTCATCATCACTAGAATCCGAGGATAATGCTGTGTCCCTCAGAAAGCGCCGAAGGAATCTATCGGTCGAGCCTCACTCCTCAAACGAGGACACAATGGACAACGAAAACTCGACGGAAGGTACAAGGCAACATCCTTCTAGAGCACTCCGGCTCAAGGTTACGCGGCCCCCACCCGTCAGTATTGAGAAGCGCACCCGCAACGCCCTGGTTCTGAAGATCCAAGTCCGGCCTGGCAACCTGAAGGAAATCCTCTCCCGGAGAAAACGCGATAGAAGACGACCTCCAGGGAGTGCTGCAAGACCAACACCTTCACGTCCAGCGGCGGTGGTTACACCCAAGAATAATCCTCCCCCTCCTCCTGCTGCTTCTGCTGCTGCTGTTGCCACTACTGCTACTGCTACTGCTGCTGCCTCTGCTACTGCTACTGCTACTGCTACTGCTGCTGCTACTGCTGCTGCCATTGCTGCCATCACCAATCTCCCGACCCCGTTTACCTCCGACACTTACTCACAGCCATTCTACTCGTTTTTTGATAGGGAAACAGAGGACATGAAGGGCAAACCCTATGGCGGTATCTTGACCGAAGCTGAGGCCGATACCTCAAAAACACTCCCCGTGCCTGAGGACCGCCGAAAATTCGATGAAGCTAAACAAAAGGCCGAAGACGAGTGGAGGGCCCGCGTCCTTGCTATGCAAGCCGAGGCCGATGTCCCTCTGCGGAAATCCAAAAAGTCGAGCGAGAATGCAAGTCAGATCGAGTGCATCGAGTTTGGCGGTTGGGAAATCGACACCTGGTACGCCGCACCGTATCCAGCCGAGTACAGTCGAAACCGCGTACTATACATTTGCGAGTTCTGTCTCAAATACATGAACTCGGACTATGTCGCGTGGAGGCACAAGCTCAAATGCCCAGCAAAGCATCCGCCAGGGGATGAGATATATCGGCATGGCTCTGTTTCAGTCTTTGAAGTTGACGGTCGCAAAAACCCCGTCTACTGCCAGAACCTTTGCCTTCTTGCCAAGCTGTTCCTTGGCTCAAAGACCCTTTACTACGATGTGGAGCCCTTCCTCTTCTATGTCCTTTGCGAATACGACGATTGTGGTTACCACTTCGTGGGATACTTCTCTAAAGAGAAACGAGCCAGCAGCCAGAACAATGTCTCATGCATTCTAACCTTACCGATTCACCAACGGAAGGGTTATGGCAATCTTCTCATCGACTTTTCATACTTGCTTACAAAGGTCGAGCAAAAGACAGGCTCGCCAGAAAAGCCCTTGTCGGACATGGGTCTGGTGTCTTATCGCAACTACTGGCGCTTAATTTTGTGCCGCTACTTTCTCGATGCCATGGACGGAGGGGAGTACAACAAACAAGGACTAAGCATCAAACGCATATCCGACGGCACAGGAATGACACCCGATGATGTAATTGCGGCTTTGGAAGGCCTGCGTGCCCTGGTGCGAGATCCACAGACGAAGCTTTACGCCTTCAGAGTGGACGTGGGCTACTGCCGACAATATGTTGCTAAGTGGGAGTCCAAGGGGCATGTCAGGTTGAAGCCCGAGGCTCTCGCTTGGACGCCCTATGTTATGGGACGCAGCAACGCAACCAACTTCGAGCTAGGTCCACCCATCAACACAATTGCTCCTCGGGAAGACGACGAGGCGAAAGTTGACGAGGGACTTGACACCGCCGCCGTGGAGAGTCAACCAACTGTTAATGGCGACAACAAGAGCGTTTCTGAACAAGGAACGGAACTCCCACTAGAGTCAACCGAAGCGGAAGAGGAGGCTGGATCGGAACCAGTTACGTCTATTGAGAAGGTAGCGTCGGAGGACCAGGAGAGCACATCGCCCAAGGATGAGGAGATGCGCGATGTTGAGGATGACGGTACTGAGCCTTGGGCATTACCCTACCGGGGCATTCCTCCCGCGCGTTTCGAGGTCTTCCCAACAATTGCAGGTAGTCGGCGCTCCGATCGTTCGCGCCAGAGTTTCAGTCGACCATCTGCGCCGCGAACTGTCAGTGGCGGTTCAAGATCTCGACGGCCTGGAGGAAGTAGTCACCGACCCACGCCATCGCGCCCAAGGACTTCATCAAAGAGTGCGTCGAAGAATTCGTCAAAGAATTCGTCAAGGCGAAAGAGTGGTGGAACTGGCCGTGGACCTGGGCGATGGCCAAAAGGAACCAAGAAGGCCG
Organism: Neonectria neomacrospora; assembly: GCA_013756995.1. Classification (NCBI taxonomy): domain Eukaryota; kingdom Fungi; phylum Ascomycota; class Sordariomycetes; order Hypocreales; family Nectriaceae; genus Neonectria; species Neonectria neomacrospora. The sequence goes on along the minus strand of JABSTB010000601.1, from coordinate 19,210 downwards.
ACTACGGAAATGCCGATAGCGGGCCCGGTCTTCCACCCGGATGGTCGGCCAAAACACCCTTACTGCAACCAATTACGGAGGGCAAGGGCCCCGAAAAGGCAGAGGGTTCGGTCGGGGAGACACCAGCGCAGGACTCGGTTGTCGTGTCGACTGAGACGGCCAACGGCGAACCTGTCAATGGGGGGGATGGTGTCGACCGCGATGCGTCTGGAGCCGAAACTGATCGAGAGGGCCGTGTGCCTGTTGAAGAGGAAGAGGATGTTGATGCCGAAGGGGAGGACGTATGAATGAATTTAGCGTGGAATTTGGGGAGTTTGGCTGTACACTATTATACCTTGCAACTAGGTACGGAGCTTTGAAAGGAACTATTCGATCACACAATACGTCTTTAGCATAGGACTTGCAATGTTTGAGGCACCAGTCCTTCCTAACGCGAAGACTTACTGCAATCGAAGGGATATGAGCACTTGGGTAGCTGTCACATTCATCAGGCCAGAGTGATATACATGGTCTCAAGTCTATGTTGAAATCTCCAGCTTCAAGCCAAAGGCACAGTCCACAGGGTGGGATCATACTTACCTTACCAAAGTCTGGCAAGCCTTTCGGGATGGTAGAAGGATGCAATGCAGATACAGTTAGCGCTTCAGTCGGTGCGTAAAACACCTACATGAGCTGGAAGCTGGCCGGCCTTGCTGGCGACAAGGCCCTGAACGCACGAGCGAAATGATGATCCAGCAAACTCAAATTGTTAGTAGTCATCTACTCAGCCACGTTTCGTACATAGCGGAAATAAGACCTGAGAGAGAACTACAGGATGACTGACGTGGGATTCCTGGTGGGCCGTCATCATCACCTCGTTGGGGTTTCCCAATCGGGTAAGCGGCGCGAACATCCCTGGACGACGATAGTTACTAGAGTTGCCATGATTATGCTCGACGTTTCGCGACTCCGAAGAGCCGAAGGATAGACTGGAAAAGCTATAAGTAGGTCATGGTTCTCTCACTTGTTTCTGGGTTTCTGAGATCATCAGCTTCTACTCACTCTTCTCACCTCTCCCATCTCTACACACTCATACCACTACTATCTTCCAACTTACAACATCTCCATTTACACCAAACTCTCCCAAGAACCAAATCACCAATACTTTCATCATGGCTCATCAGTCTACCCAGTCTAGCGAGACTAGCTCTCTTCCCCGCCTTGTGCGAACCACTCACTCTGAAGATGGCACCTCTATCTTCGCCTCTGACGAACGCCTCGCGCCCTTCGCACCCTTTCCCACAAAGCGCAGCGCCTTCACCGTCTTCGACATCCGCCAATCTGTGCCCGTCAACAACATGGAAGCTACCCCTTCTTTCGCCAATACCCTCCCGCGGTGTTCCCCGCAGGGCGCCGTCTTCTGCATCTCACAGATCGAGGGCGGTGATAGCTCCCCGATGCATCGCACGCAGAGCATCGACTACTGCGTCGTCCTCACCGGGGAAATCGTTCTGGCTCTTGACGGAGGCGATGAGAAGACTGTCAAGGCTGGGGAGTTCATTGTCCAGCAGGGTGTGAACCATAGCTGGATCAACCGCACGGAGCTGCCTTGCCAATTGCTCTGCGTGATGCTCGGGGCGGAGAAGATCGTGCTCGAGAATGGGGCGGCACTGGACGAGACTGTATTTAAGAAGTGAGCCACCTGGCCTCTGTGGCATGAGCACTCTGCATAAGATTATATCATAGATAGAGCCCCCAAATTGGATTTCATTCCTGTGCATTCTCGTATTCTTTCAAAGACGATTTGTGCTGCGACTTGCTGTGACGGTGTGCTCTTTCCCTTAGGATCTTTAATGATGCGCATCGGCCATAAGAGGAGGTATGCGCCAATCGCTTGACACCGGGGGGGTTTCGATGGATCTGGGAGACAGCGACCGAGATGATCTATGTCTCCAAAGGATTGTGGAACTGTAGCCATAATTTCGTCTGATAGCGTCTCGATGGTCGATAGCGAATCTTGTTCTTGATCTCGGATGATGGCTTCCGAGTCAGAATACCACTGCGGCGTGGGCATTGATTTCGCCTTATCTAGGCAGGCTAATAGCTTCTGATGTAAGATGATTCGTGCTGAGCGATGGTAACTCCATTCATAGGCGTTCCATACATCTCGGTGAATTTCAATCTTGTCGGGAAACCGGCTGATAACTTCTTGGTCGCCCAAGACGTCACTCTTATGAAGAGTTTTGAAGTGCCACTCGGGTTTGCCCCGCCGCATGACAGCCTGCTGATCGAGGCGGGTGACTTCCGGGAACAACTCAATGAACTGCTCGAAGTTGAGCGTATCCGCGCTGAGGGACTCGATTATCTCGTTCGCTCTCTGGCACATTGTCGAGATTTCCAAAGCATCCTTCTCGAGGCGCACAGACGACATCTCTTCGTTAAGGGCATCGAGCCAAACCTTGGACTCTGGAAGGGGGTCCATCTGCTTTGATAATTGCTGTTTTTGCTAGACGGAAGACAAGTTAAGGAGGTCCATTGGCAGCAAAAGGGCAAGCTGTGCTTACCAAACGATGATGTGCCAAGCGAAACAGGCTCCATCCTCGGGGGTCGTGAAACTGCTCATGGCCACGAAGTCTTAAAATGTGCGCCATGCCTTGAGCATGAGACCCGCTAGATGCAGTTTCCGGCATGAACAGTGTCTACATATTTCATCAGCACATATAAGTGAAGCGGATTGGAGCTCTCAACTTCGAACAAATCCAGAATCACCACGGTCATTAGGTCGTAATCATCTGGAATCTTGCCCTTCTCCGCTAAGGAGTTTCCCAGAGCGCTTAGAGCCCGTCCATAATACTCCAGGGCCCGGGGGGCAAGGATTTCGGGACTCTGGTCCCGCGAGAGGTCCGCCATAGCAGCGGCCTGTACCGCCCAGCGCAAGGCGTGGCGGCCGTCGACATTCACCTCTTTGAATAGACAAGGCAGATGTTCGAGAAAGCCTGGAGAGGAAGACTCATGGCAAGGATAAATGACGTACTTATCCATGAAAATTGACACTGCTCGGTCTTCCACTGATGGCGATTCCTTTTCAGAAGGCGGCACCTTGAGCCAGGGGAGAGCTGAGGGAAGCTGAAGGTGCGAGGCATCCAAGAGTTGAGCCGTAGGGGGGCGTTCCAGTGACCTGCTTCGAGTGCGTCGGGTCGACCTCGATGTCGACGTAGAAGAGGTAACTGACTCGGACTGACTCTTGAGCACCACCTTGTCCGTCTCGTGCTGGAAGACGAGGTCAGCCTCATCCCTGTAGCCAACACAAAGCTCGTTGCGGGTCAGGCAGCGTTGGCACGAGGGACGACCGCCATCGCACTATCGACCGAATGTTAACAGCCAATCCACAAGGGGGGGCAAATCAATCGGGATATGCTAAGATGCACCTTTACACGCCGTTGGCGGCAACGTTGACAGCCTCGGCTACGGTGTGCCATGATGGAGTATCGAGGTTCCGCTGAGGTTGAGGCTGAGGTTGAGGTGTAAAACATGCCCCGCATGTTTGCACTGACTACGGAATTGCTACGCTGCACCGTGTCACGGTTGCCTGGGATCCGAGATTCAGTGCTGACCTCGCCTTCCTAAGGTACCTTAGGTACGAATACTTAGCGCCTCCTTTGGCGGGTTTGGCGGCTCAAGCTCTCCAAGTGATAGACACTGTGACCACAATGACCTTTTGCGTTGGAGAGTGTTTGATAACTATTTTGCTACAGTACAAATATGAAGCAGGTGCCTTGGTGATTGCCGAAGAGCACGCCTTTCTCATCCAAGCGCCTGAACAAGATCGGCCACGATGCCGGAGTTAGTCAGTAATTTCGGTGTCCTAGTTTGGTTCAAAGTTCAATGTGAGTGCTTGAGCAAAGTTCTCAGCGCTGTCTCTCTTATGATGCAAACATGTTCCTTCTCTCAAGGCAACAACTATGGGAGCGGTGATCCCTTCCCCGGCGTCCAGCTCGAGCCTCCTCCAAACGCCGACCCAGGTGTTTGTGCCCCAATTCCTGCCGGTCGCACTGGCGTTGAAGGAGGCGCAACGCCGTCAACGGGGAGAGGCGGCGGGGTCTCGCTTCTTGGGATCTGCCCATCGTCCTTTCGCGGCGGCTTGAAGTTGACCTCCCGTCCACTGCGGTAAATGTCCTGCAGCATCGTCTCGAGGATTCCAGCATCCTGGAATTCCAGAAACTTTCGATACAGCTTGAGCGCTGTCCGTGAATCTTCAATAGAGTCGTGTGTTTCCATTTGAATGTCCTCCTTGAGCAGATACCAAGCCAGGAACGCTAAAGAGAGTTTTCGTAGGCGAGATTTGAGGAAGAAGAGATCAATGGTGTCGATGACTTGAGACTTGGGGACGTGGATGTTCATGACTCGGAAATCCTGCTTCAGACCGTGGCCCAGAAACTTGCACCCGAGATTGAGCAGGATCCAGATCTTCTTGTATGCCATCTTCAAGGGGAGCAAGCTGTGCTTCGAGATGCGAGGGTCCAAGTCTTGCTCCGTGATTCCCGAGTACGATGTCAAATAATCGACAATTGGCTCCCTAATCGCGATGTAATCGTCGATAAATGGGGTCCCCTCATCCTCGCCCTGGCCACGCACGACGGAAGCCCGAGCGAGCGCATATACTATGGGTCGGATCGTCTCCCTTTCGCCATCCGAGTTCATCTCAATCTCTGGCTGCCGCACAGCAACGAATTCGGTATCGAGCGCAATTATGGTCTCTGGTCCTGGCGCCTCTGTCTCGGGGTTCAGGAGTTGGTAGGTCTTCGACTCGGTGTCGGTATTGGGGCTGATATCATGTCAGCGCCACGGCTCAAGTTACGGGCTAATCAGAGAACATACTTAAGATCATGGTATAGGATTGATGTGTCGAGGTGCTTCTTCCAGTCCGTGTCGAGCTTGTTGTTGGCTTCCTTCGCTTGGTAGGCAACGACAGAAGGGACCTTCCACGACGTGTTGAAAGTGAGTGCCTCTTCTGTACTGACAGATCGTACCAGAAAATCGTTAAACAGGTGCCACTGGCTTTCATCCGGTGCCTCCGGCTCCGCATGCCCGACTATTTACTCGTCAGTTTTAGAACCAACCCAGTGGACTGTAACTTACCATTGACCATGGACACGAGATGCGATTTCTGCGTTTGACCGCTTTCAATGTTGATGGCCATGCCGATCAGCGAGTACACCGTGATGTTATGCATGCCCCGTTGTAAGTGCAGTTTCAAGTCCTCGCCCTCGTAACAGAAGAATTGCCCCTGTTCGACTATTATTCCAATCTCCTCAGGCAGCCATCCTGGGGTCGACCAGAGCGCTCTGTGATCCTGGCTAGTAATGGCAGTATTGAGGAGAAGCACCGCGGGAATGCTGTGGATGCTTTTCTTCGTCGCTATCGTTTGGTATCGCTGGCATCTGCTGCACCATCCTTTGGAAGTTGTTTCTCTCTCGACGCTGTTCTTGAGAATCTGGGAGAATGTGGTTCTTGGTTGCTTTGCGTTCCGTGCTCCGGGCTTCTGAGGATAGATTAGTTTGGATGGGCTCAGAATCAGGCTTGAACTTACACCTGATGGATAGAGCAAATCGTTCACAAGGGTCGATCCAGGTCTCGTGTACTCGCTCCTACAATTTATGCATCGAATCGAGCTGGTTGCAGATGTTGCAAGGACCTAACAGCACTTAGCCAGAACTCTATCCCAGCTAGAATGGGAAAACAAACCTGCTCCATCGCAGAAGAGGTTGGATTTATCACTTTATGGTCATGGACAATCTTGTCCAGGAGAAACCTCGTCAAGCCTTGCAGCATGACGTTTAGGGAGGATCCATGGGAGTCCTCCTCAAGAAGGCCGAGGGGACCAGCTACAGAAGTCAGTAAACGGTTTGTTGGCGACGCTTCTTGGTTGCAATACCTTGGGGGTGGTTGCTAAGAGTTTTGAGCATATTTGTTGCTTGGCAAATCGACCCATCTGCCTTCTCAAGCATATCAAAGAGGAAGCCAAGTTCGCACAGTAGGCAAATCTCGTCAACACACGCGGAGGCGGCATGCTGGAGAGCAAGGTTTCGAATCACTGGTGTAAAGTGCATGATTTGAAGCAGAGAGTTGGCATACGAGTTTGAGATGTGAGTCTCAAGTCCAGAGTATCGGGTCATGTTGTAAAACCTGCACCAGGTCAGTCATGATCCGCGAGTGCGACAATCTCGAGTATACTGACCCAAAGTCGAAATCGTCCACGCCAAACTTGCTGTACTTGATCTCGACATTTCGGTACATAACTGGTACCTCGGACTTCTTGCTCTCAATATCCATTTCGCCAAGGGGGGCCGCCAGCTCGTCCACTTTATCGTCAAAGGCTCTTGGTATCGACGTTGCCAGCTCGCGGGCCTTCTCGCTCAGGAATTTGGGTGCCTTGAGGCCAGAATTGACAAACTTGTTGACATTTCGGGTGTCCTCAATTTGGTTTCTTCGAAGTCCACGGGTATTTCTGCCATAGAGCCCAAACTCGGTGGCTTTAAGCCCTGATAAAAATTGAGCATCGTACTTAATAGGAGGTGCTCCAACGTCAGATGGAAAGTCCGGCCAAGCCGAGGCGAGAACGTCTCGGTAGTAAGGTAGGCCGATCGAGTTTAGGGGTCTATAGCGATTAACAGGGTGAATAAAAAGATAGATTCGCCTTGGCTCACGTCTCTGGTGTCCAGTCGATGGAGGGGAGCGGTTCCTCAGGGGTTGCAAACTCGATGGGGGTGGGTAGATCGACAAAGTGAAGCTTGGTTGGGGAGCCCCATAGGTGAATGAGATGCTCGGCATCTGTCAAAGCCATAGCTTCTCCGGATGGAGCTATCTCAAACATGATAAGATACGTGAGAACATTTGCCTGGCGGACATTACTGGTGTTTGGGTTCATGAGGTCCACAACATGGATTTGGCCGCTCTGAGACACAACGATACTAGTCGTCAGCATGCGGGGATGCATACGCACAAATGCTGCACCCGCAGGAAAGGGGATTGGTGGCATCGAGGACATCTTCTTGATATCGAAGACGTTGAGAAACGGGTCCAGCATATAGTTCTGACCCTGTCTAAGGGAGTATCCGCAGGTAACGATGAAGTCGTGCTGAGCGTCCATATCGTTAATCAAAGCTGAGTGAGCATTCCAGGTTTTGACAACGGCGAAGCTGATAGGATCTAGAAGGTTGACGGAGCCACTCTTAGTGGCTGCGCAGATATAACGGCCGCGCTTCATGATCGTATACTGATGTTCGGTGGGTACCTATACGCGGCTGTCAGCATCTCCCGTTGGGCAAAAGAAAAGAGGTCTTCTGACTTGTTTGACGACATCACCCTTAATTAGGTCAATTACAAGCATCGTATCCTGCAGCCCAGCAGCAAGTATCTCGGCGGTCCCCTTTGACGTGAAGCTCATACATCGTAAGTCTTTCATGTCATCATGTCTGCTACCAGTCAGTCACTGATCGTACTCGAGTCTCGGTTTGGCTGATAACAGACCGGATATGCCATATAGGTGGCCCTCTCCTCAGTGCCATGTGAACATCTTTAGAGCCGAGGGCCACAATGCCTTTCTCGTTGACGAGAATCTGGCGCACTGGGCCATCGGAGGACAGATGGGCCTTGAATGAGGAATATCGTTGTAGTTCGGTGCCATAGAAGGAAGTTACGCGACCCTAGGATGAAGATGAGCACCTGGGCCGAGGCAATCAGGACCGATAGAACGGCATACATATTCATTGCCAGTCCAGAGGAGCTCTTGCGAGGTATCGAAGGTCATGGTCGTTACGGGGGTGGGGATCGCGTGCACGCCTGGGGGCGGGAACTGAATCCGGGCGACCTAGAGACGAAGACGAGGTCAGCACACGACACAGAAGACACAGTACACTTGCGCAAGAGGCAGTCCTAGACGATGCTACGAGTGCGACCTCAGTGCTACCATTGCAGCCGCCTTGAGAGTCGGCAAATGGCCTCGCGACGGGGCAGCGCGAATGCGCCGTTGGGCCAACGTACCTCATCCCAATCTCCGTCCATTGTGGCAGAATATACATCCTCCAGGGGTGCATAACTGTGGGAAAGAGACGCAGAGACACCACCGACGCCGCACAGGCGAGAGAACAATAGATCAACCAAAAAACGACGAGCACTATGGCCAGAGGGTTGCAAGAATTTGGAGACTTGTCTCGGCGGGTAGGTCGTGGAGGGGACGTGGGAAGCTCGAATGCTTGGAGGGGCAATGAGCGAGCTTGGCGTTAGCCGAGATTCACCCGCCCACTCACTAATGAGGAGAGGCGCGTATGCTCGGCTGTTGAACAGGGGTCTTACAGGTTCCGTTTAACAGACAGATTACAAGATGGGAAAAGGTCGAGAAAAAAGGTGATGGGCTAAGCTAGCTACGAAGGGAATCATCCGTTATGTACACAGTGATATTATTCCCTTCCTTTCTATCAATTTCCATGAGTGCGTTGGCATAGCTGTTGTGACGCCGGATGCTTGCTTGNNGGCACGTGACATCTTGGGTGACCGCTACCCTAAGCTTAACGGGATGCAATGAACGATGAGCAACAGAGACAGTTCTCTCCTTGGTAAAAGAAGAAAAGGGTTGTCACTGGATACTGTGATTGTATTTGCTTGTTGCTATGTTTCGGCACTTATTAGACTGTTGGGATGGCCATCTCGTGGCGTATAAGGTAGTCGCGGTACAAATTCGACGAATAATTCAGTCACTGCACACTTATATCATGAGGTGGTGGCTTGTGTCACCAGGATGACCAGGGGTCAACTTAAACCAAACTCAGCAACTCTAACGAAATTGACTTCGGCCACTATTTGGAGAAGCCGCGATGATAACCTAGGAGTGAGCTCAGGAACATCGTGGATAAGGTGTGCATCGGAAGGTCACATTCGCATGCGGCAAACCATGACGCCCACCTGGGAGACTGGGTTTTAAAGCGTGGGGGGTATACTGAGGAGTGGCCCCAAAGTTTTATGCATTTCCTGTTCTATGTGTCGCCTTTGCATGCATGTAAGTTATTCTATACAGTCCAATGTCATGCACCAATTCTTGAAGTGCCCATGAAAACTCCCACGTGGTTGGAATAAAAATGACAACAACCATTGCATACGTGCCGAACGCCTCATTCATCATCATAAAAGCCACCACTCTCAGGGACTTTTCTTTGGGCCTTGCGCTTCGAAGCCGAAGCTGGTATCGCGCCGTCGCCATGCTGCTACTATGTAATGCCTAGACGGGTCCTGTGGCTCGCGTAGACATGATCATATTCTTAAAGATGTGCAAGTCCTTCCACGGCGTTGCTGTAAGGGCCTCGTAAAATGTATGAATAGCCAACGTGGATTTGTGACCGGAGCTTGGGCATGCTGTGCGTTCCGTAAGAGGAATCTTGTCCCTGCTAGGGGTTAGGATCGCGCAGAAGCGATGGCACTCTGCCCGCAATACGCCGAGGAACCTGGCCAACCGTGGTGGATCCCTGTCGATAATGCGCACCGCTGCATGGCGAAACCTGAAGCCAAAATCGGGCTTATTTGGTTTTTTGTTTGGGAAGAATCGTCTGGTCGACCATTTTCTGGAGGGCGAAAAGAATACAATGTTCCGCATTCGTTATCGCGGCTCCGTGTTACCGCTAAGTTGGCTCAACTCTAGCTGTCTGTCTCATTTGAGACAGGTTGACTAGGCTGACAGGGGTGAGGATGCATCATCTGTCGAGATTAGAGTGCTGTCTCTTGCAGAAGAGGCTACCCCAAATCAGAGTAAGAAAGGGGACGGCAGCATCGTAGGCGCCAGGGTGTCCCCTTTTCGAAGGAGGTATGAGAAAATAACCCATATCGAGAGTGTTGGCTCAGGAGACCTGGTATATGGTGAAGTTGACGGGGAATGTGTTGTTATTGAATCCTGGTAGCTTGGAGGCTGGCTCGCCGGTAGCCTCAAGCTGGACTTGCCACCGCGTCCCCGTTAACACTCCAACCTCATCCCAGAGGTGTTGAAAGCTGTCTTCGTCGTGGAGATATGCTGAGCGGGCACTGGTGACGGACTCTCCCGGGTTGTTGGTGCCAACTTGACGGCCGTAAATCAATGCGTTTCGCGTGCCGGGCTTGAGGAATTCGACCAAGCGCTTGCCCATGTAGAGTTGCTGAACCCAGTTGAAGAGGTGGAAGAAGCTGCCGGCATGGATGATGGTGACCTTGCCGCGCAGGCTGGCGAGCTGCTTGTCGTCGGGATCGAGCATGTCACCGGCAACAAAGGTGACGCCGAGACTTGATCGGTCTTGGAAGAGGTCGTAGCCAATGTCGATGAACTTGGACTGCAAGTCGGTGCCGATGAGCTGGGCGCCCCTGGCACCGTCGGCACGGAACTGTCGGATGACCTGGCCAACGCCGCAGCCCAGATCGAGAAGAACATCACGAGAACCCGCGACGTTGAGACGGAAGAGGGCCTGCTGGTAACGAGGGTCCTGGGGGTCTAGAATGTAGAGGAATTTCCATCGGCCAACACAAGGGTACTGGGAGATGCACCATGCCTTCTCTCGCTGGGAAATAGGCGGGTCAGCTCAGCCAGTTCCGTTGCCGAAGCGCCCGGGCCATGGATGGGACGGGGGACTTACAACACGGCGGATGTGATCGTCGAGATCATTGCAGGGAATCTTGCTGTAAACCTCGAGGAGGTGCCGGGCCGGACCAATGTCTTGTGGGGGATCTTCAAGATATGTCCAGTCCCGAACCTTCATGATGTCCATGCTGAGCAGCATGACTGCGGTGACGTGGCGGCCCGTGCAGCCGGAGACCACGGGGGTAGAGGGTGCTACAGAGCTGGAGAGAGAGGAACACGGCAAGGCGATGGTGTCGTTGTCATTGGGATGAGGATTGATGGACGAGTGGCATCGTTGGGGGAGAATTGGAGGGGGGATGGCAGTGTGAAGGTGCGGCCGTCGATCGAGTCAGGGAGCATCCAGTGTGGTTTAGGATTTGGGAACGGTCGCAGCCCAGGAAGAAGCACCAAAGCCAGAACGAGACAGCGAGGGCGAGAAGGGAGAAACGAAAGAAAAGAGGCCAATTGACGAGTTATTAATGACGGGAGATCTCCAACGGCCAAGGTACCTGGCCTACGCCCTACCTTCGGTACTTTTTGTCGACTGGGCTACGCACCGCACCTGGACCATGCCGTGTGTCGGTCGAGTGAGAATCGACTAACAAACGGGCCAGGGACAGGGTGTCGACAGATGGAACATGTCCGTGGGAACGTAGAAGAATGGGAATGGAAACAAAGACCCCCGCCCGCCTGGAAGGGCCTCCACTGGGCTGTCCATACTTAGTGGACCGCCCGTGGACGCGGGAAGCTAGGAGGTTCCGTTTTCTGGGGGGCCCGAGTCTTCCATGAGGCCTTTGGTGGAGAGTGGACGGAGTGGTTCCCTGGGTTCCTTTGAGTCGGGGGCTGCCGGGGCCCCGCTCCAGCGTGCCGCCCAGCGGACGAAACAGCCATCTTCAGCCTTCCAGGCGCTGGCCTGCGCTGGCTTGCGCTGAGACCATCGCCATGGACCTCATAAGCGGCGCCCGACCTCACCTAACCTTAGGGCCTGCGCTCCATATTAAACCGCCCGCCTAGAGCGCACCAATTACGCTGTGCTTAGCAGTCCAGGCCGCTGTGAGCGACAGGCGCCGACACGGAGCCGCCTGGGGGTCAGTCAGGTCCCGTTACCGTCGGGTCCGCAAAGTACATAGGTGCGAATAGGTAATGACGAGAGCGCTGAGATCTCCCGAGTCTCCGGCTCTCAGCGATCCGGACAGAATGCGCCCGCCGTCACGTCCACCCGTGATATCCAGGTGGCCTCGGGGTCTGGGCCAACTCTTCTAGCCCTCCATGGAACATCCAGTGGTCAGTCGCGTCGGTTTTGAGTTTCCTCATCCCGCCGCCTCGGGCTTGCAACGTGGTAATGACCAACCCCCCGTGCCGCGCCAGGTCTCTACACCACTCGTAATACAACATAACCATGCAGTTGTGAACCATACATATGGAAACCATGCAACGCATGCATCGAGGATTCGGCCTGGCAGTCATTAAAGTAACCTGGAAACGGAACCCCTCACACCATTCTCCAGGCCACCTCGGAACCGCCGTCATCAGCAGTGCCAACGTCCACTTGTTTTAGACACAGAAACAGGCAACTGGTCCGCTGTTGTCACTTCTCACTTTGCCCACACATAGAAGAAGCAAACAACTGTACCTACCTATGCAAGAACGAACAGCCTGCTTATTAGTGAACACCTCCCCACCTGCAAACTGCACCCTCTCGGCTTCTCGTTCCTCCGTAGTAGTGGAAGCCCCCGGATACTGGCCCTGCTCACCCTAGCGGCTTTCTGCTAGTGGAGTCTCGTTCTGAGTGTTGCCATAATCGCCCCACGGCGGCGACGGTTGTTCATTTCTAACAGCGATTTAGGCCCCAGGCTACCGCTAACAATTCCTCCGAGACAACGCTGATGTCCGCCAGACCGCGAGCTTCAGGGGTATCGTCGGGGACGTTTGTCATCCTCGTTGTATTGGACCGCGTTAACGCCCGACCTTGCCGGACAACTTTACATCAATCAAAAATCCATGACTCGCCTAGGAGACGAGTAGACAAACTTATGACGCCACACATCAAAGCGCGCGGCCGTCTCATCTTCGCTCTTCGTATCGTCGTAAATCATTATTCATCATCACATGTGACAAGACCACCTCTTTCTCTACAGCACCATTGGCTAACGGCAACACCCATTTCCTGACATTGGACAAGTACCGATGTTGATGATCTGCCGGACCCATACCCGCCGATCTAAGACAACTCCACGAAAAAACATCACGTGGTGGCTGCTTCCTCCGCGCGACTAGTTACGCTGTCTCACGCAACTCTTCTATCCTTACATGCCATTCGGCTTTCATCAATGACGCAGTCTAGACGTGGTTGATCCCTGAATGCCGAGGACTTGTCCCGTCACCGCTATGTTCAGTCGTTTTGTCGTAACCGGTCTCAATGCGTATTGCTACGTCCTCCTCTTTTTCTTGAACAACTGTCAGATGAAAAAGGCACTTGGAGATGACGACTTTGTCGTCAAAGGCTACATGCCAGCCTTTGATGAGGGACTAGTGGATTCAACAATCCATGTCACTGATGCCTTTGCATGCGGGTTGTGAAGGCGGCATCCAAGCGAGAGACCTTATCCTCTAGCCTTATCCTTGTTTGGACACGACGGCATGGTTCTCGACTCCTCGCGTCATGTCAAACCTGCTATCGAGTTCTGCAATGCATGGTACCCTCTTTGAACTAGCTGGGATGAGAGCCGAGACCATCATTAGATTCTCCCTGCTGAATGGCTTAATTGCTTCTGAGGGCACGCGGTGACAAGCGCTTATTGAAGACAGACATATGGTTTCAACAATTCAGCAATAGGCTACGGATTTCCTCAGAAATCCCCCGCCGCAGCCATCGCCTTGGTCGACCAAGTAGTCGATCACGCGAGGCGAAACCCTCACAGGGCAAGACGAGGTATTGATCAATCATGCAAAACCTAAAGCCTCGATCCCAGCAAACGCAGAATGGCCCTTCAGAGAGCGAGAGCAGTATCACCATGAGTACGGTTTTTAAGTTCGAACTCGTCTCCCGAACTAGTAGGCCTTGGTCTCACCACTCTGCCGAGCGGAACACAAAGTGTATACCGCATCCTGGCACAAATAATCTCGGAGTCTCGGACCGAAGCAGGTAGTCTAAACGCCCGCTTGTCAACGTTGACTGGGATTCAATCGGACCTTCCAATTGGGATGCATCTAGAACCAAGGTGAGATCCAATGCCTTAATACGAGTTGCAGGCATATCCCATTTGTCAACCTACGTCGGATCATTATTACATAAATGGTCTGTGGGACATGGACAAGGGAATACCGGAGCGCCGGAGCGCATGGACGGGTTCACCTTGCACGTTGGAACTTATTAAGTTACAATGTCCAGCATCTATTGCACACATGGATTTACGGTCTCATACTGTGGGATCGAGGGCGCCAGAGGTATTAGTCCAGAGTATTGGACCCTGGGGTCTTAGTCCCCGTGGTTTTAGTCCCCGAGGTCTTAGTCCACGAGATCTCGTTTTAGTCTCCCAGCCATATAGCACTCTTGATAGCGGCAAAGAGCCCGCTCCAACCACACCTATTGTGGAAAGAACCATTAGATATCACGTAAGGTTGACTAGTCGCGTAGTAGTAAATGGAAGCAACATTTGTCCTTCGACCGGACCAATACTTTTTGAGTCTAGCAGCGTTGGCGAATGCCATCGTTGAAAACGGCGAGGTTGAGGTCGAGTAGTAGGTGTAATCTGGGGGGCTCCAGCGAAGGGGGGATCAGTTTCACCGTTGTCAACATTCCTAAGGTATTGATTTGCCCATTGTCGCGCCTATAAACTGGTTGCGACTGACGAAAGATGCTGTATCATGAAGACAAGGAATGTCGAGACCTGAAACCGCCAAGTTCCTATTGACTTGAGGGAGAACTTCACAACTTATGGTCTTTCCTGCATCGGCATATGCCTAGCCTGGGACCAAAGGCTTCGACAGGAACTGTAAGACTTGGGGTGACGTACCCAACCTTCAATAGACTAATCCGGCTGAGCCAAAAAGATCAAACAATTCAAGCAAGCTTGCATTACCCAATCGCGCCACACAACTGATGATAGGAGCGCCGAGCGCCGAGCGCCTGGCCGGCCTCGCGCGTCTCCTTACAGGAACGTTGCGTGAGCTACGGAGTACGAGTACTCAAATCATAGCTCGCCTGTCAGCGCAAGGAGGCACCTCATATCGCAAACATAAAGAGTTCAATCCTACAACAACACAAATATAGCAGTCAATATTTGATAGTGCCACAAGTCTGACTGGTCTCACATGAATTTCTAAATGGGTGGAACATTCTCACAGTTTTGGGTGCGGCAGTACGAGTGCTTGCGGTGGACACATGAAGGAGGGACAGGTGATGACTAAGGAACAACAGGGCACCTGCTAGAGCGTAATTGGAACCTTGTCCGCGTGGCCCGAGCATTTCCCGCCGTCCCCCGACTGATTCTTCCTTTCCGTGATCGATCTTTGCAAAACACCCACACAGCAAACAGTCATCGGCGTGGAGTTCTTCCTCTTCCGTCGAGGCGTCGCCGTCGCATCGCATTTATCTCGCTCCGAAGCCCCAAGAGAAAGCGTCGTGTAAGTCTCCATCCCAAGACGTAGCCTGCTTTTGCCCACGATGCGCTCCCTCGCTGCGTCAACGCCCCCAATCCTGTGTTGTGATGTCCTGTCGTCGAACCTCGCGCGCGTGCATCACGTCGTCTTGTCAAACCGGATGCTAACTATGGCTTCGTCCAGTGACTTCATTGTCGCGTCGCGATCATCTCCCTATCGCGGGTAGTGTCGCGTCTCGCTCCCGGTGACGAAACCTCACACAACCACCGACCCCGTATTTTCCTCCCATCCTCTAGACCTTCGTTCGTCTGGTGTCGCAGCTCGCGTGCATTCGTCGATTGATTTTGTCCCTCGGAGTCCGCCATTATGAGTGCACCTAGGGATCCCGAAGCGGAGGACGCCAACATCTCATATCCTTCCCCCGGGGCTGAGGGAATGGAAGCTGGCCCTTTCTATAACACGGGTGGGCGCGAGGGTGTGTCGGACCACCAGGATCACACCGCTCACCATGTTCCCGAGCAAGTGCAGGTGCAGGAACACGATCAGGGCGAGCTGCCCACGGAGCCCGCGACTCCCCAGCAACATGTCTCGCGTCCCGCCAACCTCGAGGAGCTGCAGCTGGCAGCCCAGCTTGGCCAGGGCCTCGCTGGTACACCTATCATGCCCACTACCGATCCCAATATGAACGTCGAGGACCCCAATCTGCGGAGCATCATGCCCCATCCCGAGCCCGAGCAGCAACATACTCCGTCATACGTGCAAGATACGCCCAGTACCGACCCAATGGTGTCACATTCCATGCCCGTCCCGGTCGGCCCCCCAATGCCTCCGCAGTACACCATGGACAATAGCATCCCGCCTCGGAAACGATCCAAAGTGTCACGTGCATGTGACGAGTGCCGACGGAAGAAGATCAAGTGTGATGCGCAGTCAGATACTGGTGAAAGTCCTTGTTCTAGCTGTGCGCGGTCCTCCATTCGATGTTTGTTTAGTCGAGTGCCTCAGAAGCGAGGGCCAAGTAAGGGGTACGATATTCCCCGACCGTTCTTTCGGCTGTATGACACTGACACTTCGTAATAGATATATCAAAGAGCTGGCGGATCGTATCCACAGTATCGAGAACAAGCTTGAGAATGAAGGCGGCCTGAGCCAGGATGATCTAGATCATCTCTTTGTCCCAGACCGACCGCGTCAGAACACCGTCGGTGGCGACGATGCGAGCCGGAAGCGACCATTCTCGAGCATTTCGGGTGAGTTCACCACGCCTGCAACCACCCGACAGACCCCTTGGGGCTCAGAGCACCGGTCAATCCAGCCCTCTTCGGCGGCATCGGATGGCTATGCGGCCTATAGCACCGGCTCGCTGGCGCCTCAGCCTTCAGCCATCAAGCCGGAAGCCACGCCCTCGAAGCCTCCAGTTGCGGCCATGGATATTTCTATGACCGACACTGATGTAGTACCTGATATTGAAGAGGATACCCTTCACAGGTAAGCCCAACGATGGATGCTTGATCGTCCTTTGCTAACCAGAGTGCAGTTACTTGTCGAATGTCCAACCAGTGTATCCGATCTTGCCAAGCAACAAGGGCAGACTACAGGAACTGCTTGCGCAATGCCCCTCGTCTGTCCGGACCGCATTTGCCAACGCTCTCCCAGCGGTGACGATCTCGTCAGGGGATGTGAAGGTTGCTAGCTCTTTGCTCAATGAGTGGGAGAGCAGCGAGGCTCCGCACTCACTGGCAGCGAACATTGTACATGCGCAAACTTTGCTGCTGCTGATTATTGAAGCCGACTGGCGGTCCTCGTCAACACTTCCGTTTCTCCTGGCCCGAGCCGTTGCTCTAGCGAATTCGATGAAGCTTTGGCGGTATACTCCCATGGAATCGGCCTCTGAGCCAGACTCGGACGACCAGTTGTGTGTGCGAATTTGGTGGTCGCTGATTCTCATGGATCGCTGGCATGCGGCAGGGACGGGCAAACCCGCACAGATCCCGGACAGCAGCGTTGTTGCGCCGCCCGGCTTGGAGAACATCCTCGGAGAAGTCTGCTTCTACCTCGTCCGTAAGTGCCAACCCCACGGCAGATGATGAGAGGCGCTTATTAACATTGCTCGTTAGGATTATCGAAGTTATTGAACCGAGTGTCGCACGTAGTATCGACGCTGCAGCCCGGATCAACAACGACGGAGCAGCCGATGGCGGCGATCTTGACGGACTACATTGAAAACTATCGCGAGGACCTGCCCGCGCACATTGAACCCGCATCCCACCCGCTGGTCCATCTGGCGTATTGGCACTGTAAACTCCTGGTCTCTCTGTTGACGCCGGGGGCAACACCGGCGGAGACGTTGTGGCCGACAAAGGAGCTGGTCAACCTCCTGTTTGCGAACACATATCTCCGGAGCCCGCTGGTGAATCATTTCGCATCACTGGTGGCTATGTCTCTTGCGAAACTTTCTAAGCTGGACAGTTCCAAGGAAGAGGCGACGCAGCTGATCAAGGACATCGTGGAGAAGCCTGGGGAAGTTTGGGACGGCATCAGAGACAAACTATTAGAGCAGATGCGGCCAACGTCTTCGGTGGAGGCAGCGGCAAGCCAGGGCCTGCAGCACTTGGCTGATCTGGCTACGG
Organism: Neonectria neomacrospora; assembly: GCA_013756995.1. NCBI lineage: Eukaryota > Fungi > Ascomycota > Sordariomycetes > Hypocreales > Nectriaceae > Neonectria > Neonectria neomacrospora. The sequence continues at coordinate 1,366 of JABSTB010000601.1, read as the reverse complement.
CACACGAGGGGATCGCGCCTGGAGGGGATGAGATTGCGTTTGGGCCATCACTGGCGTCGGGGTACTTGGACATCGCATAGTAGGAGAGAGCGCTCGCATACTGGCTATGGCTCTATTCACAGAAGGCCCAACAAAACCTTCAGGGAGACGAGGATGATGAGAACCAAGAGCATGATGGACACGCACGCCTGGAGTAGAAGAGAATTGGGCGCCCAGAATGCTTGGCCGGGGCCATCTCTAAAGGAGGTAACGCCTGGCACTAGCAGTGGAGGTGTTGGTTGCAGGTTGGGGTATGTATGAGTAACTTTTTCGATGTCATTGTACTAGTCGTGGTCGAGATGGAGCTTGGGCTTGGTTAAGGGAGTGAAGGGATTTTGTCTGGACAAGCGGCCGATGACGGACCAGAGACGATGGCGTCGAGCTACTTTGATTTCTTTTTTTTTTCAAGCAGAAGACGGCATACGATATGATGNNATGATGGACGACGGGGACCAGACTAAAGAGAAACAAGCCGAAACAGGTTAAATAATCTTACCTCATGTTGGTATGGTATGATGGACGGACAAAGACGCTACTCGATCAAACGGCACTATGAATCGCGGATTCGCCAACTAGCTAATTAAGTTAACCTGACACGACACCATCAGAGATGGGCCGGCGCCAATACAGAAGGAGAGCAAAGAGTTAAGAAATGAGACCCTGACCATCTTTTTCGGTCTGGCAGCGCCTCCTCTAAGAGAGGGGATTCACGATGATCCAGGACTGCCCCTCGATGCACACCACCACCACCACGACAACTAGGACGACTGCCCTAGTCTAGGTCGACGGGAAGTTCTCGCCGGAGCTATGGGGCAGTGTTTTATGATGTAGCGGTGAGGATTGCGCAAATCTAGTCGTGACTTGACAGCGAGAGAGAGGCAGGCACAAGGCAGGTAATTAATTGCACGAGAAAAGGAGAGAGTCGCGGTCGCACACCGAGAGGGTTCAACCAGGCCGAGTCAGTCCCACCACCGTTGATTGACAGGCACACGCAGATTGGGTGGATCGGACGTGTCAATTGGATCTCAATAAACTGACGTGTAGTCTGCAACCCCTTTTTTTTCTCTTCTCATTTCAGTCTCAATCTAAGCACAAGTATGCTACTGCAACATTGGCATCGGCATGATGGATATTACAACATCGATGATCCAAAATGCAGAAGTGCGATCTAATTACCGTACTCCATCTGCTCCCGCCTCGTCCGATTCGATCCCAATCCAGCCCGTGCCCTCGTTGCCTCAGGCTCGCCAATACGCCTTTCCCAAAGCTGCCTCCGGCCCGGCCCCGGTCCACACCTCCGGCTACCCCAAACACGACCCCCCGGGAC
>JABSTB010000600.1:0-32782 GCA_013756995.1 Neonectria neomacrospora | reverse complement strand
ATTTTACCCCTACCACGCCCCCCCCCTGGCTCCCACCTCCCACACTTACTTGAACTGGCTTCCAACACGTTGGAAGCACCACACCTCGACTTGCTGGGAGCTTTCGCAAGCCGCCCAGCCAGCCCAAGTCCAGGAAGCCATTATCGTCGCTCGAGTGCCCCGGCTCGGTTTTTTTTTGTTAGCGCCCTGCATCTGCGATGTGGGTTTGGACCTCGACCCGGATTGACGTGCCCAGATGGATTCGCCCAGAAGTAATTTCCACCTCACTCCATGATCTTGAGATCGTCCCGCCAGCACGACTCTAATCTGCAGACTGCAGACTGCCCTACTCCGTTCTTAGAGCTAATTGATCCTGCTTGGAGTGGCTCCATAATTAGGTAGTCTACCCAGACTGTCTCGAACTCGGTTGTCCAGACCGAAAATCATGCATCAACCCCGGCACCGTCCGTTTGTAGCGCCGCCCAGATAATACTGTACAGACTGTTCCTGCTGTTGTTGTTTATTGTTGACTTTGGGCTATCTTTGGAAAGGCCTCACTCATTTCATCTCACAAACCATCCCCAAACGCCGAACTACTGCCGCCACACCAACTTTACCAACTACTCTGTTTCTCATGTTAATCACCTCTAGCCATATTTGGTCATCGGGGCCAACCATGTCCCACCTCATCCCATCCCACGTTTTCTTATCACTTTCTTACCACACGAATATCCAGCTCCGTACGGGTTAGTCTGGCACACGATCTATCCTCTCTCGCTGGGTGATATGCCGGAAACGGGTGCATGGCCCGCGGATCCTAAACCAGTAAGTAGCCCTGCGTCAATTATTGCTTTCTAATTTCCAAAGCGCTCTCCTCGGACGATGAATCACCTTGTCTCGCGCGCTTGTAGCCTTGGTAAAGACTCCCCTGTTCAATGGTCTGATGTGTTTCCCCATCACCAGAGAACCACTCACACACACACACACTTTCCCCCCATGTTCATTCCCGTAGTCTCAATCTCGAGACTTCGAACAGCGGAATTGTAACCGACGTGATTCGCCCGGTCAAGCGTACCGTGAGTTCATTTTCTCGGCTTTTAGCCTGGTGATAATCCCAACCTCCGCATCTCGTGTGAGCGGGACCCGGAACCAAAGTATCCCGCAATCAATGACTTCCTTGCTTTCTGAGACAACATTTGGATCACGAGCAAGATGTCTTCGCTTGGGTGTTTGGCCCGCTGTTGAGACGAGACGAAACAAGATGAGACGGGTCGGCTCGAGACGAGACGAGAAGGGCTGTCTTCCATTTGTGTCTGTGCTTGTCTGTCGCACGGCGAAGACCGACCGAACGGAACTGGTAACTGTTATGGGGAAACTCTTCGACAACCGTCTATGTTACATCGCCAAGCGTCTTCGTCTGGTTGTGAAGCAGATTGAAACAGCCCCTTCCCTTCGGTTAGGACACCGCCAATTCGATATTTTCTTCGATACTCACACAGGTCTCTTGTGCCTCCCACCTGGGCTGAGACTCTGTGTTCCTACGATGCCATAAGTTATCGATTGACGTTGCAGACTTGGGCTGATTTTGCACTTGGGAGGGTTTTTGTTTTGTTTTGGCGACATGTCTCTCCACCCAGGAAGTTTGTCATCGTTGACGACATCGATCGCCGAGAGAGCCGAGGTATATTACTAAGTAAATTGCTGATGTGCGTCAATGGTTTTACCGCGACTGTTGCACGGCGCAAGCTCAACCATACGTTAAACGACCCGATTTACGAACGAGCAATCTCCATCAAGTGACACGAAATTCCTACAATGGCGAGCGTTATGAAAGCAGTTGGTATGGGACTGGGATGACCTATCGCCCGAGAACCACGGCCTTCTAACGTCGCCGCTGCAGACATCCGAGGTGGCAAGGGCGAGCGAGAGGCCCTTTTCATCAACGACGAGACGCCCCGACCGTCTCCCGCAGACGGACAGGCCCTCGTCCGAGTCAAGGCGTTCGGCATCAACCGAATGGACATCATCCAGCGGCGCGGCTTCTACCCGCTCCCTCCTCAGGCCCCCGCGACGCTCGGTGTCGAATTCAGCGGCGTCATCGAGTCCCTTGGCTCTGGTGACCACGGTGGCTTCGAGGAGGGAACCGAGGTCTTTGGGCTGGCCTACGGGGGAGCCTACGCCGAGTACATTGCCATCAGTACAAAGATGCTGTTGCATAAGCCCAAAGCTATGAGCTTTGAGACATGTGCCGGCATCCCGGAAACGTGGATCACGGCGACACAAGCGCTTCACCTTGTGCTAGGCTTTACGCGTGGCAAGTCGATTCTGTGGCATGCGGGCGCCTCGGGCGTCTCTATTGCCGGCATCCAGCTGTCCCGCGTTGCGGGTGCCTCCGAGGTCTACGCCACGGCGGGGACACAGGAGAAGTGTGACTTCATCACGTCCAAGCTCGGGGCCACGGCCGCCATCAACTACAAGACGCACGACTGGGCGGAGGAAATCAAGAGCCTCACCGGGGGCAGGGGCGTGGACTACATCGTTGACTTTGTCGGCGGGAACTACTTCCAGCAGAACCTCACAGCCGCAGCCCGCGACGCCCGGATCGTGTTGCTGGGCACCCTGAGCGGAGGCCAGGTCCCCAACGCTGACATTTCACAGATCCTGTTCAAGCGCATCCGCATTGAGGGCAGCACGCTGAGGAGCCGCGATGAGGATTACCAGGGGAAACTTCGTGACAGACTGGAAGAGTACCTCCCGGACTTTGAGTCTGGGAAGCTGAAAATATTTGTGGACAAGGTTCTGCCTTGGGGGGAGATCCAGGAGGCCCACAAGCACATGGAGGAGGCGAAGAATATGGGAAAGATAATTTGTACCATTTCCTAAACACCCCATCATGCCTGATGAACGGATGGGAGGCGAGAACATATGATGGTTTGATGCCGCCTGCCTTGAATTACACACAAATAACTGCTTGCCGCCTATTGCGCCTGAATCCACCTAAGCATCTGTTCATACGCCGTAGCCTGGGCATCCTTGATCGATATGTCCTGATATTCGCCAACAACAGCAAACCCTAGGCAGAGTTAGCAACGGGGTGCATAAGGTATTTTCTACTTGACGAGGATATGCTTACCGTGTGGCACTCCGGGGTAGACCTGAACCTCATGCTCCAAGTTTGCGTTGGACATGCTGTCCTCGCCCGCCATACGAACGTCGTCGGGGAACAGAGGATCATTCTCGATACACACCAAACTCAATGGGGCGCTGAGATTCTTGAAGTCGTCGGGAACGACAGAAGCAGCGTGAGCCAGGGCACCAGCCTTGATGAACGGACCCGTCTTGACGGCGCCACTCTCCTCATCGCCACTAGCAGCCTTGGTCTTCTTGGCTAGGAGGAGCACAAAACGTGCCCCAACGCAGTATCCGACTGCATAGATGCCATCGCCCTGCTTGATGGCATCGGCGTACTGCTCCTTGGCGGCATCGATGACCTTGTGCAGGATCGGCAAAACGCGGTCCTCGGTGACACGGGCCAGCCACATGTCGATGAGGAATGACTTGGTGACTTCGACGGCCTTGATCTTGAGCTGCTCGAGTATCGAGGTGGAGTCGTCGGTGATGGTGGTGCCGCCGGGGGCCGTGTCACCGCCAAACAAATCCGGCATGAGGACGAGGAAGCCCTCGCCGGCGAACTTGTCGGCCTGGATCTGGTTGTTGGTCGACTTGATCCCGGTACCGCCTGTGAGGAGGAGGAGGAGACGGGACGGGGCGTGGGGGTAGTCAGCCGGCTTCGAAATGTAGACCTGGTGTGGGGTGGGAGTTCAGCCAGATGGTCACCAAGCAAGCTATTGCACTTACATCAACGTCGTTGAGCTTGATGATCTCGCCAGTGGACGCCTGGCCCAAGGCTGTGTCGGTTAGTTGTGATTTCACCAAGCGGGACGATGTGTTTCTACGTACGTGTAGGCCTGTCTGTCACGCAGTGCTCGCCCACGACCGGAGCTGGGACCGTAGGTGCGGCAGACTCCTGAGCATCGCTCTCGGGAGCTCGAGTGGCATTGTCTGCGTCAGCCATGGTTGCTTATCGAAACTTGTCTACCTGGGTTTGAATCGTGTGGTCCGAAAAGCGGCGAAGGGATAGCAAGAAGAGTGTGTTGTTTGAGGCCTGGCGGAGGATTGCGCAGCTGCCTGTGATGTACGTCATGTCAGACATTCGGAGGGGTAACGAGAAGCTATGTGCTTGTCAAGGTCACGGCAAGAAGAGAGAACATCAAGTGGTTGAATTAATTCGAATTAATAGCATGATTTAGAAAGAATATACATTTACAGCGTCCTTTACAATTAGCATTATTTACCTCTAGCCTCAATCACATCTGGACCGAAAACTCTCGCGTTCTTCGAATCCTCACTGATGGCTTCGATAGAGGTCTCAACGCAGGGTTACGTAAGCGTCGCGACCCCGCCATCAATTGCCACCAACGCGTTTCCACTCAACGCGCTGAACGCGTCGCAGGCATCTTCCATCATCCCACACAAATCACCGACCTCGTGCAAAAGTTCACAACACTCAACGACGGGTTATTTTCGAAAGACAACCTTACCTCACTACTCAAAACCGATAAATTGTTCTCATAGCCATCATGGATGCTGCTTCAGCGCTCTCGCAAGGCGCCCTTGAGTACGTTCGCTCTACCGCCCTCTCGTTTCTCCAGAACTGACTTGTGCCAGTATCATCTTCAATGATCCCGACAAGGCCGGGAAGCTGTTCCCCGTTCCGGTCATGCAGTGCCTCCAGGTCAAACAGATGGCACCTTCAGCTCAAGGAGGAGATCGATACCGACTCGTTATGAGTGATGGTCAGCACTACGTCCAGACGATGCTTGCCACCCAGGCCAACCACGCCGTTCACGATGGCAAGCTCGCCCGTGGCTGCTTCGTCCGGGTGAAGCAATATACCCCCAACAACCTCAAGGGAAAGAAGTAAGACACCCCTCACCCATACTATACGAACATCCCTAATAGTCTCCAGCATCCTCGTTATTCTCGAGCTCGAAGTTATCGAATCCCTCGGCGTCCAGGAGAAAATCGGCGAGCCCGTCGCGGTCGACTCCAGGGCGCCCCAAGAGACCACCATCGCAGGTAACGATTTCTATGGCGCCAAGAAGGAGGAGGAGCAAAAGCCAAACATGCAACAGCAGCAGCAACAGTCCATGACCTCGCGGCCGGCCACGCACGGTGGCGCCAACATTTATCCCATCGAGGCCTTGTCGCCTTTAGCATTCAAGTGGACGATCAAGGCACGTGTCACTGCCAAGTCGGAAATAAAGACGTGGCACAAGGCTACCGGCGAAGGAAAGCTGTTCAGTGTCAACTTGCTTGACGAGAGCGGTGAGATCAAGGCCACTGGATTCAACGATCAGTGCGATGCCTTTTACGATCTTCTCCAGGAGGGGTCTGTCTACTACATCTCCACACCCTGCCGAGTCACCTTGGCGAAGAAGCAATTCTCCAATCTCCCCAGCGACTACGAAATGGTCTTTGAGCGTGACACTGTCGTCGAGAAGGCCGAGGATCAGACGAATGTGCCCCAAATGCGATTCAACTTCTGTTCCATCCAGGAGCTACAAAGCGTCGAGAAGGACAACACTGTCGATGTCATCGGTGTCTTGAAGGAAGTTGGTGAGATCAATGAGATTACTTCAAAGAAGGACGGACGGCCCTTCCAGAAGCGAGATCTCACCATCGTGGACGATACCAGCTACTCTGTTCGTGTTACCATCTGGGGCAAGACGGCAAACTCCTTTGACTCGGCGCCAGAGTCTGTCATTGCATTCAAAGGCACCAAGGTGTCCGACTTTAACGGCAAGAGCTTGAGTTTGCTCTCTTCTGGAACCATGTCCGTTGACCCTGACATCCCCGATGCCCACCGACTCAAGGGCTGGTACGACTCGGCCGGTCGAACAGACACGTTCACCACCCATCAGAACATGTCAAGCATGAGCGGTGCTACCGGCCGGAAGGATGAACAGAAGACTATTTCGCAGGTCAAGGATGAGAACCTAGGCATGGACGCTCAAGCCTACTACTCCCTCAAGGCCACCATTGTCTTCATCAAGCAGGATAACTTCTGCTACCCCGCTTGCTCCTCCCAAGGCTGCAGCAAGAAGGTGACATCCATGGGCGACGGCACCTGGCACTGCGAGCGATGCAGCGTATCACACGATAAGCCCGACTACCGATACATCCTGTCATTAAATGTTGCCGACCACACCAGCCATCAGTGGCTCAGCTGCTTCGACGATACTGGCCGGATCATCATGGGCCAGAGCGCCAACGACTTGATGGAGCTCAAGGAGAATGATGAGGCCAAATTCATGTTGGCTTTTGAGATGGCTAACTGCAAGATGCTCAACTTCCGGTGCAGGGCGAAGATGGATAACTTTGGCGAGACGCAGAAGTAAGTGGTTGACGATTATTTTACCTCAAGGATTTAGAGCTAACAACGACGTCTAGAATACGATACCAGGTGATGAGCGCATCACTCCCCGACTTCAAGTTAGAGGGCGATAAGTTGGCGGAGATGATCAAGCAGTATGAGATTAGTTCTTAAGAGCATTATCGACGAGTAAAGGGGTCTGGAGTGCGTGGGATGACTAAAACGGGTGCCTACAGGCTGGATTGCCTCGCTGTAACGAGGAGCCTATTTGAGTTGATGTTTGATTTACGTAGACTAATGACATGATTGCTACTGCGCCATCTTCAAATATTTCTATCAACGGCCCATTTGGCGGAGATTGATGAGTAACTCCAATGTTCAAGGTGCTTCATTCAAGAATATGTAACTACTTTTGTGCTTTTCCAACCCAACGCCTTTGTTCACGAGTCGTTTGCCTTCATCTACAGATCAAGCCTCTCGTGCTTCCATGGCCGCTTGCCCTCTCCGTCACCATAGTCTGCGGTCGCCTGGTAGTCGCCGCGAATCTTGTACTTGTAGATGGTCAGGCCCTCGAGGCCGACAGGACCGCGAGCGTGGATCTTGTTGGTGCTAATGCCGACCTCGGTACCAAAGCCGTAGCGCATGCCGTCGGCAAGGCGGGTGGCGGCGTTCCAGTACACGCCAGCGGAGTCAACTTCGTTCATGAAGCGCTCGGCGTCAGCAGCGTTGGAGGTGAGAATGGCGTCGGTGTGGTGGGAGCCATGGGTGTTGATGTGAGTGATGGCGGTGTCGATATCGGGAACGGTCTTGACGCCGAGGATCAAGGAGAGGTGCTCAGTGTCGTAGTCCTCCGGGGTGGCGTCCTGGACGTCCTCGAGGGATAGGGACGCAATGGCCGCCTTGCTTGCCGGGTCACATCGCAAGGAGACGCCCTTGGCGGCGAGGCCAGTCGCAACGCCGGGGAAGATGGTGGCGAGAGCGGATTGTTGGACGAGTAGAGTCTCCACGGCATTGCATGCGGCAGGGTAACTGGTCTTGGAGTCGACAATGGCGGTGACGGCCTTGTCCTTATCAGCAGAGTCAGTGAGATAGATATGGCAAAGGCCGTCGGCGTGGCCAAGGACGGGGATCTTGGTGGATTCCTTGATGTAGCGGACGAGTTCGTTGGAGCCGCGGGGGATGACGAGGTCGATATAGCGGTCTTGGGCGAGGAGCTGGGCGATGGTGTCGCGGGTGGTGACGAGCTGGATGGCCGAGTTGGGAACCTGGGACTTTTCGAGGGCCGACGAGATGACCTGAGAGATGGCGACGAAGGATTCGGTCGACTCCTTTCCGCCTAACGAGGGTATAAGTCCGAGTCTTTCGAGGAGGAGAGAGAGAGCCGTTGTTGGACTGACCTTTGAGGATTGCGGCGTTTCCTGACTTGATAGCCAGCGAGGCAATGTTGGCAATGACTTCGGGACGAGCCTCGAAAATAATGAGGAGGACGCCGATGGGACATGAGACGCGCTCCATAATGAGATCGTCGTCAAGCTTGGTCCTCATCTGGATTTGGCCAACTAAGGAGACGGTTACTCGTTGCAAAAGGTTTTCATGTAGGCCATGACTGTGATCACATCCAATGGATCTTGGTGATGCGAGATGAAAAATGAGATAGATGTAGAGGTGTAAAGAAAGACAGAGACATACTGGGATCATCGAGGTCCCTTACATCCAAGATGCCCTTGAGCATATCCTCCCACTTGCCCTTCTTGCCCAGGTCAAGCCTCGACACAAGGGCCTGTCCGAGGCTGCCATCGGCGGCAGCCTTGCGGGCGAGGTCGAGATCGCGAGCATTGGCGGCGAGAATGGCGTCCTTGGCTTCAGAGAGGGCGGCGTGGATGGCATCGAGGGCCTCGTTGCGGGCCGAGGCGGGAAGAGTCGCGAGGGCGAAGGAGGCTGTCTTTGCGGCGCTGGCGGCGGCCTCGGGGGAGGCGTTGGTGAGGGACATGGCTAAGATGAGAGCTTTGGCTGTTGTGATAATGGCGATGGCGATGGCGATGGCGATGGCGATGATGATAACCAATCAAGTGAGGCTCGGCCGGTGGATGAAGTCGCTTGTAGTCCGAATCTGATGACTCAAGGTTTGCGATGAGCGAGTGCGCGAGCGAGTAAGTCTTTGGTTTGCCCCGCCATCGCTGCGCGCCCTTTCCTACTCAAAATTGGACTTACGTGGGGTTCATGCACCCCGCCATGTCCATTGTGATTTGCAATTGCAATTGCCTTCCTCTTAATGAGGGAAGGCACGAGCAAGGGGACTTTCCATATCTACCTCAAGGCGGGTATGCCGGCTGGACTCGAAAACAGAAGGAGAAAGAAAACCTTACACCTGCAACACTCCTCTTCTCTCGACCAAGACGCTCTCAACTCGTCATCAATCTGAGATCCAGCAGCTCGCTATTGCCGTCCTAAGCCCGAGCGATGTCGGCTCCGAAATCTGCAATTGATCAGCAGCCAGTGTTACTACGGTGTGGTAGTACGCAGTATTCGTACGAAGTGCTTCACTCTTACTCGCAACTGCTGCCAGCGCGAAACTAACAGCCCTGCGCTGGACATCACTCATGAATGTGATCCTTCACCGGGGTTACATGTGTCCGCCACCATGCGATGTCCGAAATATCTGCTTCTTCATCAACGATGTCGCGGACTTAGACTGGGAGAGATAGGCTCGCTTGGCAGCGGCAGATGCCCACCCATCCCATGCAGGAGTGGGTTGCATCATTCCGCCTCGTTCAAGACGCAGGCTGCAACTCCCACCATCGTCAAAGGCCATCCTCGGCACTTTTCTGTGGCGGGCAGTGTTGCCGGATATATTACCAATGAATCCCGGCACGCCTCGCGATACTCGTTCGAATTGCGTCACTATACTTGCCAGCTTCCCAGTCTCAAGCAGTCAACGAAACATCACAGCAACTATCCCATTGGCAACTCCCAGCTTTGGACAACTCCATTCACCGGCACCGTAAATAACGAATGTCATATTGGTCAGCCAACCATTTATCCGTCTCCTTCCCGGTCGGAAACATTCCCATCGTCTCTCCGCTCCTAGTTCCGATAACTCGATCTATCGGTTCCGGCTCGGCGAACACCCTTCTCCACACCTCCTTGTGACTCCACCCGCAAATCTCCCCCAGTCCTGACTCCTCTACCCGGGTCGAGGTGCCGAGTTATGACTGGATTCATGGCGCATGAGAGTGGGTGTTTGTTGGAGCTTCGCGAGGCGAGAAAGAGATCCCTTGCCCGACTTGGGTTCCTTTAAAGCCTGCCAGTAACCCCCCTCGTCACCCACGGTCACCATCCCGGCTTGCAAAAGCTACCACACTTTCTCTTGAGAGCCGTCTGGGGAATTTATTTTGGGATTACTCCCTGGAGTTGCTTGATCCCACAACTGGACCTGTGTTCCCTTTTCTCCAAGTGACTCTTTGTTTCCCGATTTCCGGCTTGTACCTAGATTTTGGCCTCGGCTTGTGTTGGCCGGTCCCACATATTCGGAGCCGACCGACGTCTGTCAGTCAAGCATAAAACCATGAAGTCTGGTAATGACGACGAAAAGATCGATCTGGAGCGAGATGGAAATGGCCGCTCCTCTTCGCGGCCGCCCACTGCAGACTCGGACTCGACAAAGTCAAGCCACTCCCAAATCGAGTCTCTTCATGAAATCCAACCAGTCGTCACCCTTGGCGAGCCCCTGGGCAACATAGATACAAAATCCATCCGACGATCACGAACCCAATCCAGGGCCTCATCCACTCACTCGCGACCCATAATCATCGTCTCTCGCTCAGAGAGGCGTGGCCTGCTGGGAAGTCTCACTCTCGTCCCAGAGATATCATATCCTCCCGATTACAAGAGGTCAACGAAATGGGGTCTCGTCTTCATCATCGCGCTGGCCACGGCTGCCGCACCACTGGGTTCAACCGTTGTCTATCGTACGTACTTCCCTCATAAGGAGTCCATCTATCGTGTGTCTTGGTGCTAAGGAAAAATAAGCTGCCCTTCCTGTCTTGGCACGAGAGTTCAACGCCTCTGAAACCATCACCAACTTGTCCGTGGCCTTATACATGATATCCATGGCCATCTTTCCTCTCTGGTGGTCGTCATTCTCAGAGGAGTTTGGTCGTCGTTCTATTTACATCATCTCATTCACCCTTTTTGTCATATTTTCCGTTCTCTCCGCTATCAGCACCAACATCACCATGCTCATCGTATTCCGAATGTGTGCGGGCGGAGCCTCCGCGAGTGCTCATTCTACAGGCGCCGGCTCCATTGCTGACCTATTCGAGGTCTTCGAACGAGGACGAGCCATGAGCATCTTCTACCTCGGTCCTTTGTTGGGCCCTTTAATTGCGCCTGTCATCGGCGGAGTGGTTACACAGGAACTCGGGTGGCAGGCAACGATGTGGTTCCTCGCCATCTACGGCCTAGTTGTGCTTCTAATGATCATATTCTTCCTTCCGGAGACGTTGGCCCGTCGCAAGCCCGAGGAACCTACGCCAACTATTCAGACCGAGGAACTGCACCGGATGCGCACCATGGACTCAGCCAAAGAAAAAACCAAACGCTTCACCAAGTCGCTCCGGCGGTATCTCATCGACCCCCTTGCAGTCCTTCTTTATCTGCGGTATCCGCCCGTGCTCATCACTGTCATGATTGCTGCCATTGCCTTTGGGTCCCTCTACATTGTCAATATCGCCATTCAGCAAAAGTTCACCCAGGACCCATACAACTATGGCCAACTCATCCTCGGCCTGCTGTATATCCCGTCCGGGCTGGGGTACTTTACAGCCTCGCTCTTCGGCGGCAAGTGGATCGACAACATCATGGCGCGAGAGGCTAGGAAGGCGAATCGCTATGATGAGAATGGAAAGCTCATCTACTTTCCTGAGGATCGACTTCGAGAGAACGCCTGGATTGCTGTAACTGTTTACCCCCTGGCGTTGCTCATGTTTGGGTGGACGCTGAAGTACGGAGTTCACTTCATGGTGCCGGCCGTTGCCTTGTTCTTCTTCGGAGTTGCCTCGATGCTTATCTTTGTAAGTCTCCCCGTCATTCCCCTATGTCATCAGAGCCCGCACAACTAACGGACTTCCAAGGCTGCTGCTACGACCATGCTCACCGAGTTCATCCGCAAGCGTAGCTCCGCCGGCGTCGCCATCAACAATTTTGTGCGCAACATTCTCAGCTGCATCGGAGCCATTGTCGCCGCCCCGTGGATCGATGCTATCGACGTGGGGTGGGTCTTTACTACGATATGTATATTTTGCATAATAGCGAGTTACTCGGGCATTTGGATCCTTCGGAAGAACTCCACCAAGTGGAGGGTGGGGATGGACGAGGCTCTGAATAAGTAACAGCTATGTACTTGTATATGCGGGTTGATTCGGAGTGTGAGTGATCATGATTTCAGTATAGGTATGGAGTGCAAAAGGATATCCAGAGATAGCATGAACTTAGAACAGTGTGTTTTTCATGTATAGATACTAGGATATGTAGAGACTGAGAATAATGAGTTCGCCTACTTAGTATACTTCGCATGATCCTCAACATCACAAACACACACCGGAGTCACTGCTCATCACTCCTTCTTCTCCTCGGCGAACAACCTCCCAATCGCATCAGCACCAACATTCCCACCGCTAAACACCAAGCCCAAATCCCACCCGTCCTCGCCCGCCTCGCGTTCCACCATGCTGCGGAACTCCTCGTCGAACAGCACCACGGCCAGCGGCACGCAACCGCTCGGCTCGACGACCATCTTAAACCGCTCCAGCACCAGCCGCATCGCCGCGCGGATCTCATCCTCGGCCACGCTGAACATGCCCGCCACAAGCCGCCGCTCGTAGATCACGCCCCACGGGTGCGCGCCGACGGGCGTCCGCAGTCCGTCGGCTACCGTCAGCGACGACACGGCCGGCACGCGCGCACCCGCCTCGTAGCCGCGCTTGCCGTCGTCGGCGCCCTGGAACATGGGCTCGGCGCCGAAGACGCGGATCCCCGTGCCCTCGCAGCTGAGCGCCACGCCCGAAAGCATGCCGCCGCCGCCGCACGGCGTCATGATGGCGTCGAGCCCGGCGGAGCCTGGCGTTCCGGGGCCGGCGTTGTCCCGGCCCGTGGCGGCGGCGCGGAACCGGGGTTCGTGGGCGGCGGCCGGCTTCATGAGGTCGGCGACCTGCTGCTGCAGCTCGAGGCCCATGGTTCCCTGGCCGAGCATGATGTCCGGGTGGTCGTAGGGCGGGACGAGGCGGGCGCCGGTGTCGGCGATGACGCGGGCGGCGACGGCCTCGCGCTCGACGCTGGTGCTGCCGCTGAAGACGACGTTTGCGCCGTAGCCCTTGGTCGCGGCGATCTTCTGCGGGATGGAGATGTCGGGCATGACGATGTGTGCCGTGATGCCGCTCTCGCGGGCAGCCAGGGCCAGAGCTGCGGCATGGTTTCCTAGACGGACGCTACAGTCAGCGATGCTGCTTCAGAGACAAGAGTATTTAGCACAGGAGACAGAACATGCTCACCGGAACTATGCGTCACAACACCCTTCTCCTTCCCACCGCCATCCAACCAGCCAGGCTCCTGCTTCAGCCTCTCAACCGCATGGAAGGCCCCTCGCGCTTTGAAGGCGCCCACACGCTGCATGTTCTCACACTTGAACCACAGCCGCAGCACCGGTCTTGCCGGCGTCCGCCCGGCGTATCGCGTGCCGGCCAGCTCCTCCGCCGTGCGGGGTGTCGACGCCAGCTCCGACAAGGTCCGGTTCGTCAGCACGGGGGTGAGGTGCACGTGAGGCTTGACCAGCTTGTGCGCCTCGACAACCGAGTTCCGCGTCAAAGGGGGCGTCGTCGAGAGATCCGCCATGGTGGATTGAGTCTTTGTCTGGTTATGGTGCTGCGATGTTGTGCGGTGTTGTGTCGTAGTGGTATGATGTTGCGTGCGACACGCGAGCTGCTCGGCGTGAAAAGGATGAGGCCCATATGTATACTACTAGGTTGCCCTCTTTTGAGTTGTTTAACTACGACACATGGAACTAGACAGAACCTCTCTCGTTCGCTCACTCGCTATTGCCAGCTTGGCAGACCAATAGGCACGCAAATGATGCCATGACCCGCTTATCGTGTCAAGAGGGCGCGGAATAGCAACCCGTCATTCAGCCAGGGAAGTCGAGAAATATAAAACTTTGGTATTGAGTCGGTCAAGAGCCTAATATCAGCTTTTGGACAACCCCAGATCCCCTTCGAGAGCCCAGGAACATAGTACAAAAGTTCACAAATTTTGCCGGGCCATTCCAAGATCCCCTCCAGTGTCAACGCCAATCCACCGCTTATTTTTGGTTCTCAGGTCGGAGAGAGCTAGTACCGTTGTCAGTAAAAGAAACCAAATCGAAATCGAAGGTTCGCAAAGTAGGGGGGAAAGACTTACCGGACAGCCTTGCCAGCCCTCCAGATCTCCAGGTCGCGGATCTCCTTCATCTCGGCCTCGTACTTCTCACGGTAATCCTTCTGGCTGTTGTAGTCCAGGGATCGCTGAGTCTCGGAACCATCCTTGACAGAGTCGTACAGCTGGTTGAAGACGGGCTTCAGGGCATCCTTGAAGCGGGGAGACCAGTCAATGGCACCACGGCGGGCGGTGGTGGAGCAAGCCTCGTACATCCAGTCCATGCCGTTGGCACCGATGAGGGGGTACAAGCTCTGCGTAGCCTCCTCGACGGTCTCGTTGAAGGCCTCGCTGGGGGAGTGGCCGCGCTCACGGAGGACCTCGTACTGAGCGAGGAACATACCGTGGATGCCGCCCATGAGGCAACCGCGCTCACCGTAAAGGTCAGAGTAGACCTCCTTCTCAAAGGTGGTCTTGTAGAGGTAACCGGAGCCGATGGCGACACCAAGGGCAACAGCCTTCTCCTCGGCCTTGCCAGTGACGTCCTGGAAAACGGCGAAGGAGGAGTTGATGCCACGGCCCTCACGGAACAGGGATCGGACGGTTCGGCCAGAGCCCTTGGGAGCGCAGAGGATGACGTCGATGTTGGTGGGGACCTCGACCTTGGTGAGATCCTTGAAGACGGGGGAGAATCCGTGGGAGAAGTACAGGGTCTACGAGGGTTGATGCTGTCAGCCTTCGGGTTCGGGTACTCACGAGGCGAGTTGGCATGCTTACCTTGCCCTCGACGAGCTGGGGCTTAATGGCGGGCCAGGTCTCAGACTGGGCGGCGTCACTGAGGAGGTTCATGATGATGGTACCCTTGCCGATAGCCTCGTCGACCTCGAACAGGTTCTTGCCGGGGACCCAGCCATCCTCGACGGCATCGTTCCAGGACTTGCCGCTCTTTCGGACACCAACGATGACGTTGAGGCCGTTGTCACGGAGGTTGAGGCCCTGGCCGTGGCCCTGAGAGCCGTAGCCGATGAGGGCCAGGGTGTCGTTCTTGAAGTACTCCTGAGAAGAGGCATCAGTTTCTATCCAGAGCTGGAACCCGGTGTGCGGTGGGGGAGGGGTGGTGACTCACAAGAAGCTTCTCCTGGGGCCAGTCGGCACGCTCTGTGAGCAGATGGTCAGCAATTGTTTGTGCCACAGGTGGCATCGCGGGCTCAAAATTCCCACGGTTTTCATGGACTCACCGTAGACGTCCTCCTTGTGGCCGGCGAAGTCGATGGTCTTGACACCACGAACCTGCTGAGCAAGCCCAGCAAGAGCAGGGCGGGCGACAGCAGTGGCACGGGCGACGTTGCGGGCCGCAGCGACAAAAGTGCGCTGCTGGACGCTGGGCGCCACCAATTGGCGGGCCATTGAGCCACGAAGGGCCTTGGTAAAGCTTCTCGAGGCCATTTTGTGATGGATTTGAGAGGAGAGAGTCTGAGGGAGGGAGGGGGAGGCAAAAGAGAAGTCTGGCAATGAAGGTCAGGTCAAAGCTAAATTTTCTGGCTAGGCCAGTCACCGATTTCGGCCAACGCTGCACCGTGTGGAGTGGGGCCATCTCCGACCAAAACTGCGATTTTGTGTGGTCTGGCCGGTACCGGGAACCCGCCTCCGCACGGGGAAGCCCGTGCAGGTGCAGGTATCCAATACCCCTCTTCCGGAGACCTACAGGGACCCTCCCAGTGGCTTGACTCACTTACTCACGTCCCCCCAGGGCTTTCGACTCCGGCCAACCAGAGACGGCGATGTCGCTGCGGCCAACGGCGGCCCTACCATGCTCGGTGCGTTCGTAAGCAGTCAGAAGCTGGCCGGTTTCGTTGCTTGGTGCTTGGCAACTTGGTTACTGGCTGCTGGTTGCGTGGTTGCGTCTGGGGCAACCGACTCATGCTGCACCCGCAAACCCACAGCAGTACGGTACGGATATTATACCACGGCTTGTCCGACCTAACGAGTGGGTGGGTTTGCACGGGAGCTACCCTATGCCCCGTCCGAACCGAGGAATTTCAAGTCACAACCACCACGATTACGATGGACACACACAAGCTCACACAAACACACACTCCTATAACTACACAGGTGCTCTCCATCAAGCCTCATCCTGTCATGATCCCATGTCCGCCCTTCACCACGTGTTCCTGCTCCGGGTTCGTCGCCGTCATGGTTAGCTCAAACGGCACCCATCGACTTCCATCCGTTCACAATTGTCGGTGAACACAATCAAGCGAACAACACAGTGAACAACACAGCGTACAGGACCTGGTCAGCCCGTCCCAGCTCCACTCGTGCGTCGCACCTTGGTTTCTCCATCAAACTGTAAAACATGTCTTTATATCTAGATTCTGCCAGCCATCTTCCGGCTAGCCTCCCCTTATCTGACCCGCAAAAGCAATCGGAATGCCGTAACAGAAGAGCAAATATGTGCCCTGATCATGGACTCGTAAGACGCCTGGCGATGCTGCGAATCCTCTTTTTTATGCTCGCCAAAATGATGTCCGCCGCCCTTCTCTTCGTCTCCGTCATGTCCGCGTCCCCCATCATCTCCCACGCCCCCATCTTCCATCCCCCTCCAGCAAAACGGCTACGGGGATGCATCCTCAACAATAGCTGCCTCCGAGTTCGCTCATGCCGCCTCCGCCTATTTCAAGACTCGATCGTACGACGACCCCTTGACCACACCCCCGCCCATGGCCGTCCGCACGTTGCGCTTGAATCCCTCGCGATTGTTCCGTAGGTCTTCAGCTGCCTCCTTGTTCAGTGGGTCCGACGCGTTGGGCTCGAGGAAGAGGAACTGTGAAGTCCTGTTAGCCTATGCCATGTCCCGTTACATCGTCTCCCTCCCGTCCTCTCCTGCCGCCCCGCCATGTTGAAGGGTCACTCGAGTATGGGGCATCTGGGAGATCGCAACCGTGGATCGGGGCAGAATATCGTACCTGTAATCCAACAATCACTGCGTTGAGGTTCAGGACCGGCTTCCAGTCCTCACGCAGAATGTTCAGGCACACCTTGCCCTCTAGGTCAATGTTGGGATGGTAGATCTTCTCCCGACATCGGACCTTGGGGGGCTCGTGGGGGAAGTTCTGGTTGATCGAAAAGTCAAAGGTGAATCTGGCTGCTCTGTACATGCCCTCGTCCGGGTCGATCGTGAGTACGAAGTTGAGGATATCGTCGGGGTCGGGAAACTCGGTCTGCATTGTCGAGCCCAGGGAAAGCTCTGATAGATCTGCCACACAAAAGGTTAGTGTTATCATGGCGTCATAACTGGGGGGAGACGGTACTGTCTCAACGGCCTCGACGTACCCTTCTGCACACGGAGCTGAGCGGCTGTGACCTTCTTCTTCCTGCCTCCCGCGGCCTGACCCTCGGCATTCTCCGCCTCCTTCTGCTCCTTTTTCTGCCAAGCTGTCAGATCAAATCCCCGCGGGACGCGAGACGCGAGACGAAAGACGCGAGACAAATGTACGCACCATAGACCATATCTTCAACATCGTGGTAGGTGGGGGTCCAAAGGTGGGCTGTGGTGAGTACGCTCGGTGTTTACGGATGGGCACAACTGGACGAGGCAGGTATCGGAGAACCTCTGCGCAGGAAAATAGAAGTGGGAAGGCAACGCTTGAAGTGGGATGAAGCCGATGAAGCTGTCGTGTATCACGAGAGGGTGGATGCTGCGAGCACGGTCTGGAGGCAGCTGAGTCGAAAAGGTGATGATGCTTGATAAGATAGCCGTAAGGCAGCCAAAATCCCAACCCACCGAGGTTTAGGCGGCCAACCACAGCCTCGCATCATCATGGCCACGATGACGCGCTCCACAGTCCACTCTTCGCTCACGCACACCGCAATGGCTTGAGATAGTCTACCGAGTCACGCGAGTCGGTGCATACAAGTCAGGTTGAACAGTACTAATGAGTCAAGCTTGTCATAACCCCCGATAGATGCCAAATTAGACTAGATACTTGCCGTGTCCAAATCCACTGGAAGACGCCTCAAATACAAAACTCTTTTGATTTGCCCTCCATTAATACTCAAAACAAGAAGCAAGACGTTACAAAACTGAGGTATCCGATAACGAGCCAATTTATCTACTCTGACACCAGTCATACCCTACATGCCCCCCGTTTCCCCAAAGCACGGAGCGTGAGGTGCTTATCGTCTCGCGAAGCAGCACATGAGACCAGTCTTGCCCAGGAACCACAAGAAACCCATGAAGCGGACGAGCGACAACACGGCCGTGGCATACAGAAGGAACTTGAAGTAGTTGGCAGTTCGTACGGTAGCGTTTTCCTGGAGGATATAGTTAGCAGGGAGAGCCTGTGTGAAATGTCTGACTGAATACGTACTCCGATGTGGAAGTTGTCAAAGGTGTCACTGGTGATAACAATGACGAGGAAAATATTGGAGAACAGCCACGAGACGACAAGTCCAGTTCGGAAGGACTTGTAGGAATCCTCGACGTCCGCCTTCTCGACCTCCTCTTCCTCCTTATAGGGAGCAAGGGCTCGTCGGACAGTCTGTTCAAACTGACTGTCGATGTCCTCCTGCTCCTTCTCGACTTCTTCCACCACGACCTCGTTCTTCTCGCCCTTGGTGATGTGGGCAGAAGGCAGGGCTTCAGCCTTGTCAGATCCCTTGGTACCCCAAGAAACATCGTGCCAGTTGTTGAAGGCGTAGACCATGAGAATGTTGATGTAGGTAGCCATGAGGAAGAGATACTGGGGGAATGAGTGGAACATGTGCCAAGGGTCCAGGTACATGAAAGAGGCGATGAAGTTCAGACCGTAGATGGTAATAAGAGCAACGATGATAACACCAGCTGCGCTGGCACCACCAAAGAAACTGTTCACGAAGGCCTCACCAGAAGCGAATGAGATCTGGTCCTCGAGAGGAGTGTTGAAGGCACGAATGACGAGGTAGGCGGAGAGAACCAGGATATAACCCTGGATGAGGCCGAAGAGACCGAACGAGGCGATGTAAGTGAACTTGGAACCCTTGGGTCTGTTACCTAGAGCAAGGATGAACTGCAAGATCACAAAGGCCAAGTACAGGTACTTGAGCATAGCGTTGACAACGGGCGTGGCCTTGTCACCGAAAGGCCAGCCGTGGTACCCTGTCGTGACGTTGGGTTCGCCGACAAGGTCCATGATGACAGTGGTGGTGAGGTAGTAAGAGGCGAGAGAGAGCCAGGTGAACATGACGTTGAGGGAGCTGTAGATGAGTTGAATGTGGAAGAAGAACATGCGGATGATGTTATGACCGCTCTTGTACATACGTCCGAAATGCATCAGCGAGTACAGCGAGGCGGCGAACGAACCGTTCAGCCATCGTCGACGCTGGCCGATGAACTCGGCAGCACCTTCGGGAACATCGGTCTCACCCTTGGCGGCCTTAATGTAGCTCAGATGCCACTTCTGACCGGCCTTGGCGACCAGCTCGAAACACAGAATTCGATCCTCAGCCAAGAACATGTTCTTCTTGAAAATGTTCATGCCATCGATACCCTTCTTTCCGAGCTGCTTAGACAAGGTGTGATCACCGTGGAAGTACTGCTCCAAGGGGCGACCCATGATGGCTCGGAATCGGTAGGCCGAGAAAGCACCGGGCAACACGGACACGTAACCGAAAGAGCTCTCTAGGGGCTTGTCGAGAATGTTGGAAATCTTGTACTCGAAGTTCTGGACAGCAACGAGGGGGTTGAGCAGCTTCCGGCCGCCCTTACCCAACATGGCGTGAATTTCACCACAAGCGCCGCCGAGGTCCTTATCGTTGTAGAAACCCTCCCAGAGAGCCAAAAGCGACCGGGGGCTGGGCTTGGTACCAGCATCGAGGAGCAGACAGACTTCGGGGTTTAGGATGCGGCCAAAGGCGTTGAAGAGCCAACGATGAGAGTTGATCTTCTTGGTGTTCTTCTGCTTCAAGCAGAAGATGAACTGCACTGGAGGCAGGTTTTGAGGGCTCTCATCGGTAGGTCGGATCAGCTGCTGGTTGGGGGTGACGGAAAGCTGACTGGTGTACTCGAAAATGTGAGCAACAGTCTCCTTGCCGTCGACATCCTTCTTGATGACACCGTCCTGGTAAACACCAATGGTGGCGAGAACATCGAGGACGTTCTTGTCAGCCTTGTCGATACCGTCAAAAACCAGACAGACAACAATCTTCTGCCAGGCAGGGCCACCCTTGTTCCAGAAAGTCGACTTCTTCAGGTTGACAATATCACGAATGTTCTGCATAACACCGTGCAGGGTTCGGGAGACCAGGACCTTGTCTTCGTTGTAGTAGGTGATGGCAATAAGCAGCTCAGTATGTCTGTTGTACATACGGGGGCGCAAATCATAACCGTTCTTGAGAGTAAAGTCGTTGGGATCGCAGGTGGCGGCCGTGTATCGCATCTTCACGAACTCCTCACCGCCACCCTCGACATCGCGGTAGCGGGGTTGGATAGCGTTCTTGATGGCGGAAGGCACTGGGTAATCGATGCTGAGAACGGAACCCTGGACAAGCTTGATCTTTCTGGTTTTTGAGCGTCCCAAGCCGCCACCGCCGCCGCCCATGGCGGGCTGCTGCTGTCGCTGAACCCAGCTGTCATCGGGATCAAAGGCGGATTCAGGCCGGGCGTAGGGGGCCTCCGTGTTGAACTGGCCAAAGGAGTTGTTGTGGTGTTCACCGAGTGCAGGGGCGGGGGTCGTCGTGCCAGCGCCAGGGGCATAGGACTCAGTCAGACTGTACGCGGAAACGGGACGGTCCGGGGGAGTCCTGGCACCAAGTCGGTCTTGGTCGTAGCCAGAGTTTAGGAGATGTCGACCAGCTTCTTCGTCGTTCTCCTGAGGGGGGAGATGATACTTGTTAGACCAGTCAGAACGGGCGTTGTCAGCCAGAGCAGCTCGGATTTGCACTCACGTTGCCCCCAGCAGGAAGATCCTGCATCGGGTGCCCACCATATTCCTGTCCACGGCCATTGTATGCCATCGTGTCTAATTTGCTCCGGGAGCTTCGCGATGAAGGCTCGTCGGATCAAGGGCTGAGGGATCGGTTTTGTGCGGACGAGGTGGTTGTCGGGTTGGGCTGGGAGTCGCCTTTGTTGTGTTTTTGGGGGGGCAGCAGCAGCTGAAACAGGAGAAGCAAGGAAAGCCAATCCCAGGTCACGGGCTTGCGTCGACAATAGGAGCTACCTGGAGCACACACACGGACAATCCGAGCAACTTTTTCTTTCTTTCGCAACACGAGAAATGAGGCACCAGCCTCAAAAGAACGGTGATAGTTGGGGGAGAAGAAGGTGAGGAGGAAGTGGAGGAGGATGGATCAAGATCAAGAGTGACAGGGCCGGCGACTTTTCAGAAATGTTTTTGATGAAGGGACGGATCTTCTTTTCGCTGCATGGGTCAAAGCCAGGCCAAGGGCTGCGTACAGGCTGCAGAGAGCTGGCTCATGAATAGGGGACTGACCGACGCACTAAGCCTGCTGAGCCACTCCACAGTGTTTTGGGGGGAGGCCCCATGCCTTGTTCCACCCAGAGACACGAGCGGAGCCACCCACACCGGCCGATGGCTGTACTGTTTGGTAGTATGGAGGTACCTGGGGTGCTGCGCGAGAGTCCTGCAAGGGGTGCGTACTCTGCTACCAGGCCGTCGTCGTGCCCCCCAAAGAGTTCAGCGGGTTCCAGGCGGGCTTTCAGCGGGCTCCAGCGTGCAGCTACGCGCATCAGCTACGTCAGTCATCCACCAACCGCAACTGTCTTGGCCCGCGGCCCCCCAAAATAAGCCATCAGCCACCTGGCGCCGCGCCGCGAATGGAGAAGGCCCGGGGAATGGAGGCCCCTCTCACCCCTGCTCCTTGCATCCATTCGCCATCCATCCATTCGACCATGCACTGCATGCGTCTCTTTCTTTGCCTGCTTCGTGCTGGTCTCCCTGCCCAAATGTCACGCTCGCATTTGTACTCGCTCGGTGACCACTTGAGATGCCCGCCCACTGCTCACTGCTCACTGCTCACTGCTGGCCGCCGCCCACCCTCAATCCCGCCCCTTCAATTCAATCTTGCAGCTCCCTGAGAATTGGCAATTGCGAGGATCCCAGCCCCAATACCGACCTGCACCCCCGTAAGCCCTGCGTGGTGCGTTGTACCTAATTTCCCAGAGTCCAGGCTCTAACAGCTACGGACCGTATGGCGGTGATCCTTAGAGTAATACGTACCCGCTCAATGGCCCTGGCGGCTTACGATCCTTCCCACCCGGCCTCAGCCGCCGAGCCTGCGAGAGCGCCTCGTGGCAAGCCCAAGTCAGAGTTTGGGCGATGGCTAGGAACTCAGGGAGTCTGAGAGTCAGACCAGCCGCCCCGAGGCTCACCAGCAGTCAGATTTGACTGCTCTAGGCTGAGCGGCTGGGCAACTGGGGTTGCGCCCACTTCCAAGGCTGGGGCTAATGGAAGAGACAACGAACCAAAAGGGCTGCCCGGGACGACCGCAGTCAATGGAGCGTCAACCAGTCGACCAGCAACCAGTGACGGTTGCGTGCTTGTGCTTGTGCTTTGTGCCGTCCCATCATCCATCCATGTCAGTCCACAGGGCAAAGGGCGAATCTCAGTCCGGTGCCTTGCTGCTCGAGAGCGAGAGGCAAATTCCATGATTCCCCTTGAACGGGACCTGGCAAACCGGGTCCACCTCTTACTTCGAAACATGGCCCAGAGAGTGAAGAGTCTGCCATTGACGTCCCAAAAATAGTAAAATTGGCTGGGATGAGGCGAGCATGGGGTCCCGCTTGCAATGCGGCTGGTGAGCGGCACGTACTATTCGTACTTCGTACTTACGCACACGGGCAAGTACCACAATGAGGCGCAGGCGCGCTAAAGGCCAGCTCGCTTCTTCGGCTTGCTGTGACCAAGCAAGACCAGTCTAGTCCCGGCCATCAGCTTACTGCGTGGCATCGCTGGTATGCATGGAGGTACAGTAGGCTCTGCTTGCCCATCACATCTCTCTCTTTGCACAGTAAGCATTAGGCCTACTCTGGCGGGGTGGCAGTCGAACGCTCACCGTTCTGACTGTGGGTGGCTTGGCTGCACAAATCCACAGGGCTGGGAGGCTGGAGGTTGAAGGCTGGAACCAGGGGGATCAATGCCCGTCGGCACTGCGCGTCTCCGCCTCACGTCAGCGTTTGGATAGCGCCTAGCCGTACGAATACAGTACGTTCTCTGTGACCGCCTCAATGGTTTCCGCTGCTGCTCTTGGTCTGGTGCATTTGCCGGTGCTTAAACTGCCGGTTTATTGCTGATTGTTACCCTCACCAATCTCAAACATTGCCGCTTGCTGCTCTGCGGGGATGAATGGCCAGTTACTTTATGTGAGGCTCAACCTGTGGATACACTCTCTCCTTGCCAGTTTCCACCAACTTCAATCAGTCATTACCAGTGCGCATCTCGCACCGGGACGAGGAGTTCGCCGGCTGGAGAGCCAGTCTAGACGGACTCAAAAAGGGCACCTGCCGCTCGGTTCGGCTCCCGAGACATCTCTGCGATAACTATCCCGCCGAGGCTTCCCGAAACAGTCTGTTGGGATCTGAGATATTTGCTGGGTAACACTTTAACACGGGTTTCTCTCACCTTTGTGTGGTAAGTAAAAAGCTCACCTTGCCAGCTTTTCCGGTATCGATGCAGCGAGGTCACACCAGCTTCGAGAACGCAGACGGTTAGTTGCTCGCCGTTGCTGCAATGACACCCATCGACCTTACGCGGTGCATTGTACAGTACGAATGAATATACGCGTGCGGAGTATTCGTACGAATATTCTCTACACGTGTAGTCAGGTCACCTGTCGCGGCTTCATACTGGTTGGTTGGATGCGGGCTGATAAGTCCCGTTATGCATCGCCGAGACTTTTAAGTGTACTCTGGCATCCCACATGGGCGTACCCGTGAGAACGTTGCTTTCTGCCGTCACACCGGTCGCGAGCCATTCCATCACTCTGGGAGGACCAAGCAGCCTCCTGATGTTGGTGAGAGCGTTTCAACCAGAGGATCCATGTGGCTCGGGCGTTCAGTTCATCCAAACAAGATGCCCCACTGGCTTCTCCCAGCTTCTGCTATGCACAGGGAAGATGGTACCTCGCAGGTGAATACCTAAGAAGTGGTCCCGTCGACCCTGTTGAGAAGTCGAGCCTCGAATGATTGCTGGAAGGTAACGCGCGAGCGACTTTTGACTGGCGTTTGAGAGAACCATGCCCCGCCAACCCACTTAGAATGCCCCTGGATGCCGTTCTCCATCTGGTCACATACAAGGTAAAGATCTGCAAGTCCCCGCCCTGGATGTTTTGGAGTGAGGGTAAGAGAAACCTGGAGTCACGGCCCTCGAGGCCTTATGGTTCCAGCTGCTCCTCCCCGAGTCCTTTGTTGGCGGCCGCTGGTAGCCACAATGCGGATTCGAAGTGGGACGGTGTAGTTGTGTTGTCCTGAGTCCTGGCCTGGAGCTTCCTCTTGACAGCAGGCATAGGTAGGGAGTCCAGATAACAGCTAGGAAGTTTCTGGGAAGGCCGGAGCGTTAAGCTTTGATTCGCTGTGGATGCAAATTACCAAATCAAAGAGAGGGCGACGCAATATAGCCCCATGAGACGCGCAATGCGACGTGCTGCGTTGTAGAGCGAGGCCACGACAACGGCCACATCAAATACTCCTCATCATCGCTTTCACCGTCTGCGCTGCCGTCGTCGTTCACTCTCCCAGGGCGACGACTGTCGAGGTGGGGGCGAAGCAATGGATTGATGCGAGATCATGGGTTCGGAGCACGCGAGGGAACAATAAGCCATTCTGCAACGCCCGCCAGCGTTTGGAATGCAAACTCGCGCCACCAGCGCCCGAAAACTCATCCATCCCAGACCCTTGCACGGTGCTGGGTGTGGTGGCCTCGGGTGGTCTTTGGTGGATGTTCCATGGCGAGCCATGGAGAGAAGGATTGGTTGGGCGAGAGAATCTAGGACGCCCCAAGAGACGTAGACAGAGCCACGGATCGGTGGCGACACTGCATCGAAGCCTTGTAATTCCTTGCGTTCCTTGTGTTCCTGACCGGGCGTCTTTCGCTCCCGTCATTCTCGTGCCTCGCAACCGTCAAGGACGTAGTCTAACTGGTTCAATGGCATCTCGCACAGCGGCATGCCAGGGCATTGCACTACTGTCTGCCGACGCATCCCGGCCGAGTGCCTGTCCGTTTCTAGGCCTGGGACTAGCAGGAACGTTTCGTCGGGCAAACCTCGTGTTCGTCCAGCCGCCGTCACCTGAAGCTGGATGTCGGCCATGGCGATAATGCGACGACTGAGCCCGCCTTGTTTGGGAGACGTGCCGAGCTATTACCGTGTTCAGTGCTCGCCCACCACTCACCACTCACCACCCACCACCCAATCCAGCGCCGGGTTCCATCCAGTGTACAGTGCCAGTCCACGAAATACAGGGGCGTCCAGCACTGAGTGGTGGACATGGTCCCGGGGTTGTTTTGGGTGCCTCCCGCCTACTAGTGGTCTCGCAGTGGACTGGTGGCGCCCCGCCAGGCCGCGAATCAGGGGAGTGGGCGCTATGCCACACTGTGCGAAATATTGGCGGCCGTTAAATTGTTTCGCTAGCACAAAAGGGGATGTAGTGCGTCGGGTCCCCTGTCGTACCTGCTCCATGCCCTTGAGCGCCTGTCCAGTCGCGGGCCTGCTGCTGGGGCGCTCTTCGCACGTCTCGGCCCTCTTGACCCTCTCCTCTCGCTCCTTCATCCTTCCTCTGCCCAACGAGCGCATCTACGAAACCATCGACCCTTCAATCCCTCACGACGTGCAGCGAAACCTTGGTATTTTCTGCCTTTGATTCGCCTTGCTGTTCTTAGTCGCCCTGGTCGATGATGTCTCGTTCTTTCCACTCCTAGGAGCCCTTTTTTACCCTCCTTCCTTTGAGCAAGTCTCTGATTCCACTCGTTACTCCCCTCTCTTCTCGCAAACCCGTCTACTTCCTCGCTGAATCCGCTCCCTCGAGCGCGCAACTGTCTACTCTACTCGGTCCCGAAGGACTCGACGACTTATCCGATCTCTATTTCATTTTCCATATCATCTATCGAATATCGACCGCTATATCTTTATCAACAATAACCAGCAACCGCCAAGCTTAGTCCGGTGTGATCATCCAAAGTGATCGACATTGCGACTTTCTTCCAACGATTCCATCTCCACCGCGTGTCACCGTTGTCAGCAACATGGAGGACACAACGCCGTACCTTGTTGTGAGGGACCTGGACGAGTTGAGCCGAGGTAAATCAACGAGAGAATCCCGACCGGTCCGCGACATTCACTAATCGAACCTTTGTAGTCATGCACCTAGTTTCTCGAAGTACCAACTGCGTAAAGTGCGACGACACCACCCAGCTCGAATGCCCCAAGTGCAAAGATGGCGAGAGCTGCCAGTTCACCGTTCCCGTCAACTGTACACAATGCGCGAAGTCGGTTTGCATCGCGGACGACACGTCTGATTCTAGCAAAGGCAGCAGCGGTCCCAGTGTCGGTGGAATCGTCGGCGGCGTCCTAGGTGGCCTCGTTGTCATCGCCGTCGCTACGTACCTGGTGTGGAGGTTCTGTATCAAGCCTCAGAGATCACAGGTTGCCCAATCCGTTTACGATCAAGACTCGGAGCCCGCGCAAGGCTCCGAGAAGGACGCCGCTTCGAGGGGGACTCGTCCGCCGTCAACACACACCGTCCACTCTATCGCCTCTACCGTTCTCACCCGAGCGTCCAACATCATCCAGATCGCCTACATCCCTGGTGTCACAAACCGAGCGACCCCGAACTCTCCCTCCGTTCCCGTTCCTCCTGTACCGCCGATTCCCATGCAACACGCCGCCGAAGGCCGAGGTGGTCCAGGAAGTGATGAGCAGCACTTTTTCGTTCCTGGTGACCTCCGAGACTCGACCTACTCCGGCCTATCTGGCTACTCTGACCGAACATCGTACGCCCGAACCTCTTATGCACCCCGATCCAGTGTCGCGTCAACCATCTATGGGAAGCACCAGGTCGCGGCCCCTGCCCAAACTGGAATGCGTGCCAAGCCTACTGTTGTCAGCGTTAAGTCCACTGGAAACAGCAGCTTGGAAGTCAACGCACCTCCAGTCCCGACGATTGATTTCCAGAAGTTTGGTAGCGGGCGACCAAAGAGCGGAGCAAGTGCCTTCAGTGTTGGCTCAACCTTCCTCAACAGCGCAAACACTGCTACGCAGGCTCGTGCCCAGGTTGTCAAAGTTGGAGGACTGAAGAAGATCGATATTGCCGCCAAGTCTGACACCGACTCATCAACCCTCTCGTTGCCAGCCGAATCACGACCTACTACACCAAGCGGAAACCCAACGCGAGACTCTAGTGCCATCACAATCATTGAAGATTCTCCCTCAGTCGACCAAGGACCATTTTCGGATCCCCCTGACAGATCAACCCCACAGAAGCCGATGACCGCCCCTGGCTTAGGAGCGGTGATGGAGGACTCTGCTGGCGAGACGGACCGAGGATCAGAGCGAGCTGGCTCTTCCCAACGACGAGACAGCAGTCCGTTTGGGGACCAGCACGCAACCAAGGAGTGAAGCGGTCCCTACGGTATATATATCTGAGCAATCTTTGGCGATGTCATGAATTCACCCGCCTCTTGGGCCCCACATACTCCAGCGCCTGACTGCTTTCTTTCTTCCTCTTCTTCACAATTTTTTCTTGGATAGACGACCCGACTCGAATCGGGATGAGGTGTTATTTTATATATATTTTGAACAATCAGCGGCGAGGATTCTTTGGGTATGGACAATGGCGTCTTGGGCAAGCACCGCGGGATACGGCACGAAGGACGGCGGGATGTTAGCCAGTTGGATTCTCATCTACAAGTTTACTGAATAGAGATGATGTACCATGCACTCCTACACCGTGAAGCAATTCTGATGTATGCCTGGTGAAGGGTTACTGTCTTCAGAAGACTGTGGCTCTTCCTGTCCGTAGTTCCAGAGGGGTATACCGACAGAAGGACGATTCATTCATAGCAACTTTATTGATCACACACCTACCCAAACCATTTACCTCGACGTTGAAGCCGTTCGACAGCTCAATACACGCGTCCAGCGGGCCACGAAAACGCCTCTATCTTCCTTGACTCGGACGCGAACTACAATATACGGAGTACACGACGGACAATAGAGTGAGTGGCTGTATGAATGTGGGACTGACAAGAATACCTAGCGCCGGGCGGGGGAGGGATTAATGAGCAACGGGGAACGGGGGCTTCGACGGCCAAAGCTTGTTGTTGATTTGGGCCGGGTTGGTGAAACATACTAGGCGGGATAGGACGCTGTCGATGGGGTTGTGGGTTGTGGGTGGTTCGGTGGTGAAACGAGTCGACTTTGTGCTGTATTGGTCATGTTTAGAGGTGCCGGGTCGACGAGGGTCCGGTTTCTGCATAGCTTAGTATTATCAGGAGCATTGAAAAGCGAAGGTAGGTTCGGTAGCTCCCGCACCAGCGCGAAGTCAGGTTCCACGTCGTCATGCCCCGATTCAAGATGCCGGGGAATCCATTGAGTGTAGTGTATGTACTTGTCCCGTCTACCGTTTCGGGGTTCTCGTCCTGCTGGTATATGCACCAGGCTACGGATGAAGCTGCCGCCCGGGTTACATGTCGACGTATGAATACCTACTGACCGAACCGGGCAATGCAGTCTGGGGGGTCGGCAAGCGAACAAACGGCGAGCTGGATAAAGGCCCGACGGGGGAGGAATGGAACAAGGGCATTGGGGGGAGGCTACACTTTTCCACGCAGTCTCGATGCCCCGGGGTGGGTGCAGGTTTTTCGTTATGTTTTCTTTGGCTTGGGTCCGGAGAGGTCGGCAGTGGGATATGGTGTGTTGGAAGTGTTGGTGTTGGTCGACGTGCTGTTGAAGATTGAGCGTGGGGGGTCATGGCGATGTCGATGATGCCTTATCGCCTGGACGGGTCACGAGACAAAAGGCCATGGCAGTTGCTCAGTTCAGCGACTCCAATTGACTCTCGACAACATCCCGTCCCTATTCGGCATGTAGCAACGAAAAGCCCCAACCGAACGCGCACACTCTCACACATACGTGCACGCACAACAACATGCTTTCTACTGCACAGAGACCCGTTCTTTTTTCGTAGGGGTGTTGTATGCCAACCCACGATAGGGGCATGTCCGAAGAGATGCTTCCAGGGTTGCCCTTCCCGGGATGGGGGAAGCCTCCGCCCCCGGGACCGTTTCCCCGTTTCGCTCGAGAACCCTAGTAGGCACTTTGCCTTCTAGATGCCTTGGGTTCCTGGGATCCCCCCTTTGCGTGGGATTTTGCGTCCTTCGGTTTGTGCGACCTTCCCCTTTGGCCCCCTTTGGCCTGTCTTGTTCATGGGGGTCTTTCTTCAGTTTCCCCTGATAGGGTTGACAGTTGAGGTGAAGATGTACGAATATGTGTTGGGGGATGCTGTCCGAACCGAGTATCCGTATCTTTGTCGTGCCCAGATCCTCATCCATCCCGGCCATGACACCTCCCACGGCATCATCCATCCAAGAGCTGGACCTCACCCTCGTTCCTCACCCGTCCCAGCCCTCCCCCGGCATCTCCCCCTCGAAAAATCCGCTAAAAGGGCGTTCGCCGTTCGTGCTCACGCCTCCACTCCTAGCTGTGTGTACTAGTTAACAAGCCCCTCCCCAACGGCCGACCGGCTGTCGATCCGGACCAGCATCGCGGGACTGCGCTTGTTCGGGGGGTTCCCATTTCTCTTTCTTTGGTCCCTAAAAAGCCGCACATGCCTGGCCACTTAGTCTACTAGTTCTCCGCCTAGGTGGAGAGCCTTGGGTTGTCAGTTCTCGGCACTTGGGGCTGCGGTTCACCTTGGCGGGATCGTGGTGGACGGGATAGCTTGGGTACTCGTGGACCCATCACCACGAATATCGTCATGATAGACGCCATGAGCGAACGAATGGGTAAGGTAACAGCGCTCAGGTTCTGGAGCTGAAACTAGCAATGCTAGGCGCCGGGTCTGGCGGCTTGGCTTTGTTCTGCGATCCATCTGCGTTCGTCTGTTTGCCCTGTCATGCCATGTCCTGCCCTGTCCTGACTTTTTCTGTCCGCAAGTGTCTCGTTTCCTTGCTTGCTTGTTGCCTCTTCTCGTGCATCTCGCATGCAACTCGTCTCCGCAAGCCTGCCGCCATCGCTTCCCAGGACGTCAAGAAGGTTAAGGCTATCGACTGCGTTGCATCTTAGAGCAAGGTAATCATGCGCCGCCATAGCCGCCGCCGCCCCCAAATGTTGCCATGATGTATCGATCGACCTGGGGAGCTTTGTCGCCTGGTGTTGATGCATCCGGATGATGGATGTACCTACACATGGCCCTCCCTTGCATTGAGCACGAAGCACGCAACGATCAAGAGGCTTCAACAGAGGCATTAGCAACTAACCGAGACGCACACTACACGCTCGTGTCCACGCAGCGAGCTTGACGCTTCCCAAGTCTCAACGCTCTCTAGACTGTCCCGCGCGGGCTAGGGAGCGTTGAGACTTGGGAGCGCTGGCCCCGTGCCGCTTCTGTTTGGCGTGGGCCGGGACGCGGCTGACATGGGGCATCACATCACATCGCATCGGCATCGGCATCGATATGGTTCGCATGGGTGGGAGGGAAGGGAGAGAGGGCGAAAGGGGGAGCTCGTGTATTCTTGCGTTTGGTTGTAACCCGTCTGCGGTTGCTATCCCGGAGAAGGTGTTCATCCTGCAACTCCAAGTCGCTGTTGAGCTGGAGCTGGAACGTGAACGCGAACGCAAACGGCCATGATGTAACAGTAACTACTGGAGTTCCATCGTTAGTCTGGCAGCCTCTGCACGTCTGGCCTGCACTGCGCTTCCTGCTCGGGTTTCCCTTTGCGATTGAAGGTAGGTAGAGAGGGTCCGACTCCGACGCCGACGCCGACTCCGGATACGGGTACCCCGACAGCTTCCAGACCTGCGACAGCATGTGTTGCCGTGTGTGAGACGTCTTTCCTCCCACAGCACCCATTGTTACGGCTTGTTCGTGTAGATGTGGATCACGTAGTTCGCGGTCCCAGCCTTCTCAGCCTCCTCTCCGCTCCAGGTCTGTCCATCTCGCATTCTTGCTGCTTGCTTGCTTGCTGGAAACCCCCACTCCAACCCGCGCTGGCCCTGGCACCACGGAGAAGCTAGACCACCAGTTATGCACTCACCTACCACCATACCTAATAGCTGACCTGACCTGGCATGACCTTACCTCCCCACGCCTACCTGTGCCATGTAGCAGGTACCTGACGATCTGAATGTGCCCCCGGGGAGAGGAGCACACCCCGAAAGAAGAGAGAGGGAGAGAGAGAAAAAGGGCAATCCCAGCGCCAGGACGTCCGCGCCCCCACCGTCCGAGCCAACGACGCACCCACGGTGGAGAGGAGTTCTGTCTTGGGCATGAACCGGGCCCTCGATCCATCCTCTCTCTCTCTCTCTCTCTGTGTGTGTGTGTGTGTATGTGTCTTCCACGCCAGTGCTTGGTGTCGGTGTTGTCACGAACTCTAGTTGATGAGAAGAGGAAATAAATTAACCGAGAGAGAGATGGACCGAGAAAAAGCGAGAGACCGTGCGTGGGTTAAGTTAGGGTCGCCTAGACTACCTAGTTCTGTAGTCGCATCTGCAGTTCTGCAACTTGCAGCTTGCGTGCTGCAGTGACAGCAAGAACCGGGTACGTGCCCGTCTTGTGGCTGACATTCACATACACACAGTTGAGGAGGCGTGGGATGAGATCAGATGGGATGGGATAGGATGGAATGTGGATAGGAAATGGGCTGGATTCGAGGCGTACGCATTGCCACGATCCATGCCATGCCGTGCCGTGCCATGCCATGCCATACCACTGCCCCCCAGTTCAGTCATGTCGTCGTCGTCGTCGTCGTAGTAGTCGTCGTCGTCCTTTGTTCGAACTCTCGGTCCTCAAAACACTTACCGAAGGAGCCATGTAGATCCCAGAACTGTCCGTCCTAACTAAGCACCGATACAGAACAGAACTGCGCCATCGCAGCTTCACTAATTCATTCCGATGCTACCTCCTCCATCCCAGCATCTCGGAACGGAACCCAGAACAGAATCCCAACTCCTTCTTCAGTGGCCCCCTAGGTTCCTGGTTCCTAGTACTCCCTGGCTCCCTAGCTCCCTAGTTGCTCCCCAGTTGCTAGGCTTCAGGGCTCTCAGGGCTTCCAGGGCTCCCAGGCTCCCATGTTTTCCCTCCCCGTCCATGCAACATCCCAGCAGTTTAGTCCCGGTTTCCTTCGCAATGACCTTCCTCGCTGCCCAGGGCCCCCGGTCATGTCGACAACCTACCCACGCCTCCTCCAAGCCTCCAAGCCTCCAAGCCTCCAACTCTCCAAGCCTCCAAGCCTCCAACTCTCCAAGCCTCCAAGCCGCCTCCAAGCCTATTCGCACAAGCCTCCTAGCCTCGTAGTGCGGCCGACATGGACGAGGCTAACGTCCGTAGGGCTTC
The DNA here is from genome assembly GCA_013756995.1 of Neonectria neomacrospora. Taxonomy (NCBI): domain Eukaryota; kingdom Fungi; phylum Ascomycota; class Sordariomycetes; order Hypocreales; family Nectriaceae; genus Neonectria; species Neonectria neomacrospora. The sequence goes on along the minus strand of JABSTB010000600.1, from coordinate 422 downwards.
CATTCCCCTTCCCGTTTAGTGACGCACACCACCTTGGGACGCCGCCCTGACAGGAGAGTACTACATAGTACGTGGTACGTAGTACGTACGAATACACCCTGGCACAGAGGACACGCTGGACGCTTTGCTTTCAAATTTGTATGGTATCGGGTTTGCTTCTCTGCGACCGCCGTGAGCCCCCAGTATTCCTCCGAGTGTAGATACAGTGCGTCGTCTGCTCCCGTTCCATTCCCTCATTTTCCAGGACTCTTTTGATCTTCGTAGTCCTCCTCCTTCGCCTCATCCGCCTCCACCTGATCCCGTACGGAGTACAGTACATGGCAACCACACCCCTGTCATTTTCCCCTTCCACCTCCCTCCCTCCCTGCCTGCCAGGTCCAGCCGTCGTTACCAACTGAGCCACCCCGGCCCTAGCTCAAGAC
>JABSTB010000599.1:0-30002 GCA_013756995.1 Neonectria neomacrospora | reverse complement strand
GAGGGGAAGAGGGGAAGAATTAGACAAGCCAGGAAGCCCAGGGGCCCAAGAAGGCGGATTGTTTCCGGGAGGGTTGGGAGGCTGCTGCAGAGCGAGCACGAGACGGGGCTCGCAAGATTAGATGACAGAAGGAAAGGAATAAAGATGCGGATGTCTGCGGATGTCTGCGGATGTCTGGATACCAAGTGGGCGTGGTTTCAAGCGTTGAGGGTGCAGCTTGCAGATTGAGGGATGGTGACTGGTTGGCCTAGGTGGAAGGAAGGTACGGCACGGAGTAGGGATGGAAGGCAGGCACGCACGCACGCACGCGCCAGCGTCCAGTAAGTCGGATGTACTATGTAGAGTCACCGACTGTCAACTGCGGGGTGGCAGAACAGCTTCCCCCTTGACTCGTGCACTTCGTCCTTCGTAGCCGCATGCTTTGTTAGCAACAGCCCTGGAAGCCCTTTTGGAGGCTTGTTCGGTCTTGGCCTGGCTTGGCCTTGATCCTTGGCCATGATTGTTTATTAGTGAGACACCCCACCCTCTGTGTCGGTGTCAGTGTCAGTATCGGTGTCCGCTGTTGACCTGTTGAGGATCTCCCCCCCGCTGACCAAGTAGAGGGCGAGGGGTCGTTTGGGTCCAGTCCAGCGGATCCAAGTGCTGAGGCTCCCGGACTGCAGAAGGGCAGGGGTTGTTTCAAGGGACCTAACAACCTTACTTTGAGATTGAACCCGGACAGAGAGTTTACGACTCCTGGGGCATGATGAGGGGTCATCCGTCCTAGCCACGGGGATGGTGTACTGACCGATCGGAGCCCTGTACTCCGTCTTTGAGGTGGCAGGAAAAGGAGCATCCAAGATCTAAGGATCGGGTGCTGCCAGCCGACACACATCTGGCCTGATGAGGTACCAATAACGAACCCTCACAGGTCTAAAAGCTCATGTACAGTGCCTTTCCTTTCTTCCCAGCTTTGCCAGGGCGGAATAAGATGAGATGGGGAACACGCAGGAAACACGATCGCCTTGGCTTACGGTGGCCAATACCCTCGACGCAACGCACATGGCGGGTTTCCTTGCATGGTGCAGCTTCCCCTCCTGTGCTACCCGATCAAGCAAGCAAACAAGCATCTTTTGTCCTCACTACCATGCGTTGAGCTGTGGCCCCCGACCAAATAATTTTACTTTAGACTTGGATTAGCACTTCTAGTTCTTGGGCACACGGGGAGGTAGGTATCCGCTCTGGAGTCTCCATCACGCCGCAGCTCTGTTTGATAGAAGGGCAAGGTACGACACACCACATCGTCCGACCGATGAGGGCTTTTCACTACCCTATTCCTGCCCTCGGTCCTATCGCCGGAGCACTCGTGGTAGAGATTTTGGGTTGTGGAACTAGGCTAGGGAGGGCCGACGCTACGAGATGTCCGGTAAGAGTGACTAGTATGGAGTCTGGTGGGTTGATCGTCGACGGATACAGAGTACAGCAGATGGATGGGCAAACCTGAATCGGAACATGGCCGGCGTCATCTTCTGGCCTGCTGCTTCACGAACAGTCAAGTACACACGAGACTTGAACATCTTATTTGAATGCACGGCATGGCGTTCCCCCGTTTCTCCAGACACCGAGCATGCACCAACTCACCGGCCAGAGCCAGTAGCGCCATCATCACGTCAAGACATGTCGGCGGCTGTCTGTCGTGGAAAAGACCTGGCCGCGGATGAATCACGTCGAGCCCAATTGGCTACCCCGATTGCACCAGCCGTAACGACTGGGACCGTTCTTCTCCGTCTTGTTCTTTCTTCCTCCAACTCTCGTCCCAAACGCGTTGCAAGGTGTGGGCGGACTAAGGCACTCCAGCAGCTGCACGCGAGGGCGGCAGCGCAAGACAGGGCGGGCTCCCCCCACCATCCATGCCCATGACGCAGGAGCTCGTCGACGTCGATGAACCTATCATTAGCAACATGTGAACAAGAGATCGAGCTGGAGGGAGGGCGGAAGACGGCTGCAGTAAAACGCCGCCCGCGATGGCTAACCCCACGCTGCAAGCGTCGTCCGCGTGCTGATATACCGACTCGAGACGTGGTTGGCAAACGGGCCTGATGGCACGGCCAAGCATGGCGGCGACATGGTCAGGCCTAGTCGAGAATTGGCCGAAGCATCCTCATTTGTACGTTTGCTCTGTTGATGTGCCCACCATCCTGGGGCGCTCTTGTACAGAAGCCCAGGACGGCGCCCTTACGAAATACTGCATGTCCATCTTCCCTTTGGATCATTTTTTTTAATGCTTTCCCCGAGTATCGTCAGACTCCCCGTCTCCGTCGTCGTGCTGCGACATCCCCGGTTATTCCATGAGTCTTGGCCTCGTTACGGATACTGACATGCTGGGAGCTTCCACTGTCAGTGGCACCACGCAACAGGCTCTTTTGTCACTCCATCCATCCCCGGCGGCGGGCTAATTAACAGGCTACGGGCGGGACGAGCGGAGAGTGAATACGCAGGAGGCCAGCCGCAACGATAGAGAGTAGAAAAAGGCAGACCGGGGGCCTGGGTCGATCTGGGATTGTCTGTCTGTCCGTGTACTTCGTACTTTGTTTCTATTCTCTCTCCGCCTTGCGCTTCGTGCTTCGCCTCCTCCACACACACCTCCATGCCATGCTATCCGTCTCCAGCTCCAGCTCCATGCTTAAGGAGAGGGAGGACATAGAAACGGCGTGGGAGGGGCGTGCATCCCTGAAAAAAAAGACTCCAAACCAAGTAAGTACCTTCTAGCAACCTTGCGCATCCCCATCTCATCCACGTTTGCGTCCACGCCCACGCCCACGTCCAACTTATGACCTCGACACTCCCTGGTTGCCGTGCCCTCGTGGGCGGTAACTAAATGAAGCTTTCGCATCCAACCCTGAGGTGAGGTGAGGTGGCAGGCCTTGCTCCTTCCAGCTAGGTTAGTTCGAGTATAAAACCAACTGGCTCTGCCGCTGCTGGGGCGTCTCCTTTCCCCGTCTATTGCTCGATGGCACGAGACATGCAACGGCCGTCCAGCTTGCAGAGCAATTCGTCTCTGCCTTCTTTCATCCTACGTCAGCCCAGCTTCTTGCCATTGACTCTCCCGCTCCCTCCTCCTGTTCCCCCGCCGCAAGCCGCTGCCCTCTAATAGTCAGCTTTGCCCTGACTCGCCGCGCCTCACTCACTTGGGGTTATCCTAACCGGACCCTTTGTTTCCTGTCTAGACTCCCGGACTCGCAAAGGGGAAACCAGCCTTCTCCGCCGCCTAGTACCACTACGGCCGTCGCCAGCTCGAGAAATTGAGCAAGTGCCTTACCCTGCACCTTTTCAGACCCATTGGCGGCGACTATCCAAATTTCTCGCCGCTCTCCGTTCGTCACTGCTCCTGTCAGCTCTCCAGTGCTCTCAGTCCCAGCGCTCAGCTCTCCGATATCTCCGTATCGCCGTCGCCGCGCCTTACCAGTTGGCCCCTCCAGAAGCCCCTCTGTGGTTCTGTGGTTCTGTGGTTCTGTGGTGCCAGCCTCTACGCCAGCCTCTGAGTGCTGATTCACAGTGCTGTTCTCCCCCTCCCCGCGAGTTCCTGGCTCGATCTGAGGCTTTCGTTGAGGCGAAACCCTCTCCACCGCCATCCGGCACAAGCCAACAAAAGAAAGCTCCGCGCACTTCATCACATCAGAGTTTTGCCTCGCACGCATAACTCCACGCCCGGTTGACCCAGCGAAAACCCTCGGGTTCCACACCATCCATCTCCCAAGACGACGGGGCCCAGCAATTGCGCTTGCGCCGCCTCTGCTGCTGGCTCGAGTTTCCGGCTTGTTAGTCGCGCCCCTCCCCAGTCCCAAATCCCGCCGAATCTTGTCCGCTCCCTGAGTTCCCTGAGTCCCTCTGGAGCCAAAAGTTGGCGACGTTTTGCGCATGCGCGCGCGCCCACACCTCCATCAAACCGTTATATCACCAGCCAGCTCCTTGTCTGGAGCGACTGGGTCCTCTCCCGAGTCCTCCCCGACCACAACCACAACCACCGTTCTCCCCATCTTTCTCCGCAACCTGCTCCTGTCGACGATGCATCGCAAGGCGCTCTGAACCACCGCCCACCCGTCGCAGGTTCCTTCTCGACCCAGGAGACATCCGCTCCGTTCCGCTCCAGCCGCGGACCGCAAAGCCTCCCCGTCGCCGTCGCATCACATCGAGCCTTCGTCTCGCCCCCAATCCGACCATCCGAATCCCCGATCCATCCCGACCACAACGACTGTCCACTAACATGTCGAGTTCTGCCTCTGGCGACTCGAGCGGTCGGTCAATGGAGTCTCGGACCGGCAGAAGCAAGCAACGTGAGTCTTCTCGATCGTGTGATTTTCAGCAATCTTGAACCCCGCGGCTCGATTCAGGTCTGTGTCTGAGGTGCGTCTGCGCCTGCGCCTACGCTGCGCTTGCGTCCGGCTCCTTGGTGTGCACCTCCGACCGTATCCCGCAACCAGTCCTGCATCCCCTCCCCTCTTCGTCTCCCACCTCGACTATTTGCCGTGCAGCTCAGGACCCACTGACACTGTCTCTCCGATGTAGGCTACAACACCAAAGGAGAGCGTCTCGTCGCCGGCATCGTGCCCCTCACCCCCGATCAGAACTATGTGCTGTTGATCCAGTCTACCCGCCGAAAAGGCTGGGTTCTGCCCAAGGGCGGCTGGGAGTCGGACGAGACATGCCAGGAGGCCGCCGAGCGTGAGTCTTGGGAAGAGGCCGGCATCGCCATCCAGATCAACTATGACCTGGGTGATATTGAGGAGAAGCGGCCACAAAAATCTTCCAAGGATCGGTCAAGGTATCACTTCTTCGAGGGTACCGTCACCAATGAGTATGACGATTGGCCCGAGAGGCACAAGCGCGAGCGCCAGTGGTTCACCTTTACCCAGGCATGGGAGCATCTGACCACCCGACCGGAGCTCCAGGAGGCTCTGAACCGGTGCACAATGAATCGGCTGTAGCTTCACGAAGCAGTTCTTTACGACTTTCATGGTGACCAGCCTCCGGCACTGACGATCTGCCCTCTCCATCTTTGATGCGCGTCCCAGGCTCTCCTGGGACGATCCTCGCACACGACCAACCGCGAGTGAGATGGGCTCTTATTCTCCCCCGACACCAGTCTCAAATAATCGGGTTATTAGACGGGAAAAAGACTTGGGTCAAACATGGAGGACCCAGGAACGGGGCCTGGGGACCAATCTCCGTTGCTTTTACCCCATCGTGCTCTGCTATGGCAGAGGCCACCACATGTGCATCGGTCCCACGGCGTTTTCGGCTGGATTGTTATGATAGAGTATTTACAAAATCCAATAAATTAAGGCAGGACGGTATATTAAGCGGCAAAATATGATGCACACATCCAGGGGGGGCTGTCGTTGAGAGACGGCCAAAAAAAAACAGACGGCTCAAGGATCCTTGGGTATATTTTCTCGGGCAATCTAATGACGAGAGCACAGTGGCGAGTGATTTGGAGAAGCTTAATAAAAGCGTAGAAATTATCATTATCTTGCTAACTAAAGAGTGACATGGATGAGGGGATGAGATGTGAGGTGAGACGAGACAAACCATGGATGAATTCACTGATGCAACTACGTAGCTAATCACTAATCAACCAGCTGCCAACCTGCCAACTTACTTGCACCTTGATCTAGCGCTGCCCCGCCAAGCTCAAAACCTGCCCCTCATTCGCCCCTCCATTGACTTTTTCCCGCCCCGCATTAACGGCCAAACGTTCAGCTCCAGTGACGTGAGTCACCTGAAACAGCACGTGACTCCAGCTTATCGATAACGGCCACGGCAACGTCTGCTGGCTCGACAGGGAAGCATGCATCGACGACACAGCTCGCTCCCCATTCCATTCCTGACAACGACCGACAAGTCAGTCATGTTCATATGAAAAGCAGACCCGGCGGAGCGAATTTCATGGACCCTGACCTATCAACCTGAACACGATTACACCTGCGCCCCAACACGACGACGCCCATGATATAATGGAGAACCTCTCCATCTCCGATGCCCCTCCGCAGGGGGCCCCTCCATCCCAGGGACGCGGCGTTCCCCAGGCGCCACCCCAGCTGCCGCCGCAGATGTTTACCACGGCTGCGCAGCTGTTGGACCTCACAGACAGTACGGCTCTCACTGTGACGTTGTGCCCTTTTTGATGCGGGCTGCTGTTGGAGCACCCGCGGGATGGGGATCGTCGTGTGCTGACGGAGGCATAAAACTTGCAGAGAAACTTATGATCGCTCTGCGCGATGGAAGGAAACTGATTGGAGTGCTACGAAGCTGGGATCAATTCGGTGGGTGGTTGCGCAATCCCCAGCATCCTGTTGTTCGCCGTGTGCCCTCTCGTTGCTTTGGAATCAACGGAGAGGACTAGTATTACGAATATTTTCTAACCACCTCCCTTTGCAATCAACAGCCAACCTGGTCCTCCAATCGACGACGGAGCGTATATTCGCCACAGACCCTGATTCAGAGAACACCGACCGACCTACTGGAGTGTTCGCCGACGTGTCGCACGGCATTTTCCTCGTGCGTGGCGAGAACGTTTTGCTCCTTGGAGAGATTGACCTGGACAAGGACGACGATCCGCCGCCAGGCTTTGTCCCCGCCGAGCTCGAGCTAGTGAAGCGCCTGGCAGAGGAGAAGAAGGCCGCCGAAAAGGTGCGAGAGAAGTCGCGGTTGAAGAAACTGGCCAAGCTAGGCTTTGAGGGAGAGAATTTGGGAGAGATTTTGCTGTAGAGTTGGCAGTAAGCAATCATGCATGGGCTAAGGAATTATTAGATGAAGGGACCTAGCGAGAACTGGAACAGAAGTGACAGTGGTGGATGCAGTTGTTACTCCGACTAGAAACTAGGGGGCTACTGGGCAGAATATTGTGAAATGCCCTTTAGCCGATACCCGAATGGGACGACTTTCTGACTCAGGAGTCGGTGCTGGGACCTTGGACCTTGTAGGCGATTATGGCCGAGAGGTAGTTGGTTTATATAGCATGACTATTCATGACTTTTGCCATACTAGAGGCGTCATGTGCATTACGTGCTTTGTCTGCTGCCATCGAACTTCCATATCTCGAGGGAGTAGAAGACTGGACTAGGAATACTGATGAGCACCTAGGAAGCACGGTTGAAACCTGAAGTTTTTGTGTTGCGCAGATACATCGTCCAGTTCACTCCTGCCCAAACCTGGCCTTGGGGAGCTATTCGCAGCCTGAACGTTTGATAGCCAAAGACAACCGTCTGATTCCAATGCCATATATATCAACCGACCAACCTGTTCGGTGACACAGCTTGAAACTGACAATTGATTTGATGCTTGATTAAGCGAAGTAGTCGGCACTCCTAGTACCGAGTATGTCTCGCGTTACGTCTAGAATAATGACGACTCACTGACACTTATACTCTAACATCACTCATTCGCAAGTCATGGCCATTGTTTGATATTTTCAATTAATATACAGAGCTTCAATGGTTTTTAGATGTGTGTGGAGTCTCGTCGGCTCACTGTTGTACACTGTCCTCTCTTCAAACGGGGGACCTCACTCCATCAACTCATACAACGGTTAATACAGCCTGGTGTAGGTAGGTCATGGGTGCCAGAACGCCTTCGTGTAAATCATATCCGTCCCCGTCTTTCTTCTCCGTTTTGAATACCTACCAATCTCCTCTCCAATCTTTGGGTGGTGCGTATGCCGTTCTTTCGGTCTATTCTGGCCGCCTTCTTCTCTGCCTTGCGAACATTGGTATCGGGGTATCGCCTGGGCCCTTCATGCCGCCCAGCAACCAATCCGTTAACCCGACAAACTTTGCGCCGACGCCGCCCTCCCAATCGCCACCGGCTTGCGCCTGTTCGATGGTGTGGCTGAGGATGCGCCCCTCGGCATCAAAGTCGAATATGAACAAGCCGGTGAAGGCCTTATTGGGGTCGACGCCACGCCCGACCCAGGGCAGGGAGTGGGCAATGGCGCTGACGGTGCTGCGGCCGGAGGAGAGGTTCGGCTCCTTGCGCTTTTCGCACCAGCGGACGACGAGTTGCTCGGGCATGGCGCCAGGGCGGCGGGGCAGGAATGTCAGAGGCTCCGAGGTCATACGCTCGGCGAGGATCTCGAGGCGGACATTGCCAATGATGGGGACGCGGTTCCAAGCAATTGGCGAGGTCCAAAGGGCGGCGCTATAAGCGACGCGGCCGGAGACGACGGGGAGATGAGGGTGGGTGGACGGGAAGAGGTGGAGGGAGATGTTGGGCGCGAGGATGTCGTGAGGGAGCGGGGATTGAAGGAGGGTCGGCAGTCGATCCTGGAGGACTCGTAGAGCTGAAGGCGAAGCGAATTAGTTAGTATGTAGGTCGAATATTATTTGCGGTCTTCGGTGAGGGCAACATACTCTTTCCTAGCTTCGCCTTGTTGGGGTCGTTCGGCCCCTCGGCCCCGGCGCCAACCCACTTCAAGCCCGTCGCATCGAAGTAGGTCTGGGACAAAGGTTTGCGCTCGGCCCGGTGGGCATTATCACGGGAAGCTCGGGGTTGGGCGGAGGCGACCTGGGCCTTGGCCGGGCTGAAGCGGGAGATAGGGCGGCTCCGGACCAGCGAGGCGGGAGAGAGAGGACGAGTCCGGCCGGGACGGCGGAGGGCGGAGCGGAAGGGCGCGGCCATTGGTGGTCAGCGCAGCGGGTTGGGGAGCGTCATGGGATCCGGGAGACGAGAGTGAAGAATTCGTGACGTAGACCAAATGCCAGATTTGTGTTTCTAGCAAAGGTGGGCAGGTTTTTCTTCACGGGCGGGCGTGAATGCGTAATGGATCGATGATGTTGGAGTTCAGTCCACTTCGGGCAACTTTTTGGGGGAGAGGGTAAGTTAATGGGTAAAGCCGGGTTGGCTAGAAGGTCGCGATGGGCTGAGACGTAGTACCTCGAGGAGGAATTTTGGTGGGAGTAGGTGGGAATTTGGCCGAGATGGTACATGGTGATGGGGAAAGCTGCTGGATTAACGGCTGGTTGGTTAATTAGGTACTGATTTGCACTTTGGCAGTGCCACAGCGGCGGATTGTGGCGGGGCGGGCTCCCAAGAGATAAGCTGGCAGCTGGCAGGGCAAGCTGCGGTGGTGGGTTCTGCGAGGTGACGGGACGAACGGGTACGGGATCCACTGGAAGCTGTATTGCGTGGATGCACATGTGATTGATGCTTGGCTTGTTTCTTCTTTGATGGCATCTGGTCTACAGTGCACTGGATGAGATGCGGATTATTGTAGTGGGGCGAGAGAGCGTCTTGTGGCATTCCGTCTAGGCCACGGGATGGCCTGGCAGGTGGTACAGGCACTGGTATTGTTTGGTGATGGTGACTGGGCCAGCCGGTCATTTACAGCAGCCTCGGCTAGTGGACAAGGAGAACGCCGACCGCCTGCCAGCCTGCCAGTACAGAGCAGGATCATGGTTCACGTTCGAATGTCAGGTCCCTCAACCAGGCGGTTTCGTCACATGCACCAAGCCTCCGTTTGCATGCCAGGGGCTTACAGCACGTAGGTCTGGAATAAGTAGCATGTGCGCAGCACACTGTAGAAAGGAGCTGGGAGTGGCAGACCTCGCTTGCCCCGCAGCACTTTGCATGTAAAGGAGAAAAGCCAAATCCTGTCAAGGCTGGCATCGGGAAGCATCGAGGCTTACTGACCTCCTGAAATGCACATCGGTTCATTTCCCTTCCATGGAAATACTATGCAGCTTCGATAGGCAGTTGAATGAACCCCAGGGGGGCCCACGACCGGGCTCCATTTTCTAGCATAAGCTACAGAAATGAATATTCGATTCGTACTGTACGGACTTGCACAGCCCTCTCTGGTTCGTCCTAGAACAGCCTGAAGAGCCTCGCAGGTCCCGTGACCCGTCACCTGCCTCTCCACCGCTCCACCGCCCAGGCTGCTGCCGCCCCAGAAACCGGCCTCCTCTCGCTGGTTTGCCGCGCTGGCGTTGCCTTGCGCTACGTTTACCTTTGTCTTCCTTACCTTAGCCTGACGTACTTTGAGCCTTTGCAGCCTGCGCTCACTTCCATTCTTCCACCATCACCATCACCACGACCTCGTCTCCCATCGCCATCGCCATCCAAACCGATCGCCCTCGCCGACGTTTGCATCTCGTCTTATTTCCCACCCAAATCCATTTTCCGCCGCGACGCCCGCCGCTCCCGCCATCATGAACCCCGAGTAGTACGCCACTCCGCCTCCTTTGCGATAACCTCCTGACCCAACATCCGCTCTCATGCTGACCCTCGCTCCAGAGTCCTCCTCCCATCGTCGTTGCGCCCACCGCCCCTTGGCTCGCCTCGGGAGGCCCGTTTGCGATCTCGGATTCCCTCTCTAACTCCCCTTCGCCTAGATATGACTATCTCTTCAAGCTTCTCCTCATCGGTGATTCCGGTGTAGGAAAGTCTTGCTTGCTGCTGCGATTTGCCGATGACACCTACACTGAGTCCTACATCTCCACCATCGGTGTTGATTTCGTACGTCCTCCCCCGCCATATTTTCTGACTTCCCCGCCGAACCACGCCATTGCTGATACTTTGTTTCAGAAAATCCGAACGATAGAGCTCGATGGAAAGACGGTCAAGTTGCAGATTGTACGTTTGATCCCCTGACGCATCGTCTCTCCACCATCAATTTGCTGACAATGGCCTTCTCCACAGTGGGATACTGCTGGCCAAGAACGATTCCGAACCATCACCTCTTCCTACTACCGTGGTGCCCACGGCATCTGCGTCGTCTACGATGTCACCGACATGGACTCCTTCAACAACGTCAAGCAATGGCTCCAGGAGATTGACCGATACGCCACCGAGGGCGTCAACAAGCTGCTGGTCGGTAACAAGAGCGATATGTCGGATAAGAAGGTCGTCGAGTACTCAGTCGCCAAGGTGAGTCGTCTCTCGTTTAGTTGCCTGCGTCATTGCCGCACGATTCATCAAATGCAATTGCAAATACAATGGTGCCTGAAGCCTGCAAGGCTCCTCTTTCTAGGCTACCAAAGTATTGCAACGTCCTGGGCCCGGCCGCTAACATTTGATGTCTAGGAATTTGCCGACAGCTTGGGCATTCCCTTCCTCGAGACCTCTGCCAAGAATGCCAGCAACGTCGAGCAGGCCTTCCTGACCATGGCCCGCCAGATTAAGGAGCGCATGGGCACTACCACAGCCAACAACACGAAACCCAGCGTGCAAGTCGGCCAGGGCCAGGGCGTCGGCCCCTCGGCCAACAACGGCTGCTGCTAAACGCCCTCATGACCACCATTTCGAGGCGAAGCAGGATGACGGAGTACGACTGGAATAGGGCAATACTAGGGACATGATCGGCCGGGTTCAATGACGATTTTTGCTTTCCCCATTTGCTCTTCGCCCCCTTCTGCGCATAGACCAAATCATGTTCACTTGGATCTCGCTCTCCATCCAACGCAGATCGCGGCACTTTTCCCCTTGGCATTTGGAAGACGTTATTTTTATTTCGGGTCGACCGTGCGGAAATCCTCGACCAGATCGGAGGGCCACGAAGCAACGCGGGTAGGAAGGGATTTGAGGGATTCTGGGGAAGGGTGCGCAACAGACACGATAATGGCAATTTTCAACACAAACGACTGGGGTGTATGCTGTGCGAGTGTATCTTCTCTCTCTGTTTTACGGAATTTGAAACTTTGGGGAGATCTTACTGCACGAGACTTCTCGCCAACGCCGTTGTCGTTTATCATCCTTGGTTATTGACGATTCTTTCTTTGTCTGCCTCTGGTCACGCACACTCTTCTCCAAGATGCCCTGCTTTGGTTTTCTAGATTGTTTCATTGGCTTCCCCTCCCTCCCTTTGTTGTCGTGGTTTTTGCTTCACTCGTTTGCCCCCATTTGATTCGATTCGTTTTTGTTATGCTAGGGGAGAGGGACTCGGGATTATTTGGTTTATTGTCAATTATTGGAACTTGTGTTTTTGATATCTTCGTCTTGACTTTTGGCCCTTGTTTTTTTGCTGCGCGCACGCGAGGATGGAGCATTCTTAATACAGGCGGGATATTCTCTTCATTTAGACCTGCCCTGTCCCTTCCCCTGTCTCTGTTTGTGCTGTTTCTCGATCAATACATTCGCCTTGGAATTACTCTATGGATCTGGCCCTGCTGATGTTCCCCTATCTTGTGGTGTGACGTGATTTGCTACCTCGATTCCGTGCCTTTCTGCCAGCGAGTAGGGGCTGCTTCGACTCGGCCACGGCTTAGACTTGAGGCAGCACGCGCTTGCTACGTAGCACGCACGACATAGTTGGAAATGAAACCTGGACGAATACGGGGTATTAGCATTATAGACTGTGAACTGCCTCACCCCGGGATCACGTTGACTGCCGTGGATGTGGTGATTTATTCATTACATACCTCGGTGAAACGATTAAGCAAACAACCGTCACAAGTATTGGGACGCGGGAAGGGCTTACACTTCTAACAATGCTCTGTTCAATTTTCCATTGATGGAGAGATTCGCACGTTGTCTTTCAGGTGTTAGACGGAAAGTAATTCCCAGGTAGAAATCACGTTGTTCTAAATGAGACAATCAAGAACCACCAGAGCTCTCAAACAAGTGTGATCGCATTTCGAGCTGCGTGAAGCTACGGGATAAAGATACACTTCAAAAATGGATAAGCAACTTCAACAAATAGTACAAAGATTATAATCCCATCACAATGAGCCTCCAACACGGTGATTTTTTCCCCTGCCCAGAGTCCCTTAAGTATCGACTCGGTTTTCTGGCCCTTGATAGAACATGTAAGAAAATGTGCCTCGACGGGGCAGTGTCATCAATCGTTAAACCAAGAACGGTCAGGTAAGCTTGCATATACAGCGGTTAAAACAAAAGAGGAAAAGAAAAAAAAGGCTCTCAAGCGAGTCCTAGGAACTTGAGCGCCTTGCGACTGTTGCCCTTGCGAATCTCTGGCCTCTTCACTAGGGTCGGCATAATCCGTCTGTCTTCTTGGTCCCAGTCGCTATCGCTTAAATCGAAGCTGAGAATGGACTCGCAATCAACGGTCGAAGGCTTGCGTCGTGACTTACTCCTGCCAATTCTGCTCCTTGTCGACTTGGAGGTCTTGACAGTTTCAGCAATGGATCCCGCCCTCGATGAGATCGGGGGCGACCCGAATCTCGGAATGAGACCCGGGGACCAAGCTGGGCTCTGCGGCCCGGAGGCCACCCGAGGGAAGGGGGAAAACGCCCCTGGCAACGGTACTAGACGAGTCTTATCCTTCTTTGGCGTCGTTCTCTTTGGCGACTCAGGAGTGTAGAATGGAGAGATCTCGTAGAGGATCTTCAAGACCGTAGAGATAAAAGTCGCGATTTCTGATTCACTCGCAGTTGAAGTAAGAAGGAAGTTGGCCTTCGATACAGTTACATCGTAGGATGGCCCAGATGGCGCCAGAGATGCTCCATACCGGCCTGTGTACCCCTGGTCGGGAGTGCTAATGGAACCTGTCCCACGGAGGTTGGTGAACGGCAGATCCTTGCTACTGGAATCGACAATTTGAGCAACCTTCATGAGATCAACCCCGACGAGCTTTTGCAAGGCCATCATGGTGGGAAGGTGCTCTTGGGGATATTCCAGGAGAAGGAACCTGACCTCCGAATGGAGGGCGAGGTACGTCTCAAGATGAGGCACGATGAGGGTTGCCAGCAGGTACGGGTTGGCAAATGGGTTATCGTGTGTCTGGTTAGTTAGGGGTTGAGCTGTGAATGCCTGCATGGCATTTGCAAGGAGATATCTAAAGAAAAGAATGTTAATCTGGGAAGGCAAAAACTGGATCTGGGGCTATAACACACCTGAAGTCTAGTTTTCCACTGCGACTAATGCCGCTCGACTTGGTTCCAAGCTTCTCCAACTGCCCGATGATGGCAGAGGCATAGTCCTTCTTGACACCTCGCTGGGCTCCGATAGCCAAGATCTGATCCATTCTGCGGTTGTTTTCCTGGGTGCTATCCGGCTCGGCTTGTCGGAAGATTGGCCTCCAGAGCCCTTCAAGCTCGGGGAGAAGCGGGAACTGGAATTGACGGTAGCCCTGAGTTTCTGGCGGGAAATGATCCTTTAGGACAGAGCGTAGTGAGTTCTGAATGGCGACAGGGGTTTGTTGGCTGGTTATGTTGAACTCATGAATTTTCTCACTTGTTTCTGCAACAGAATGTGGAGGTGTATGGGCTGGCGTTGGTGGTCGTTCAACTTTCAGGATGGGCATCTTCTTCAATGGCTTCGCTGTTTGGGGCTTTGTCTGGGGCCATGTAGGTTGCACATAGGCGAAGGGGTCATAGTCATCAGTGTAACTGCTGCGAGGGATGGCTTCCACATCAGGCTCTTGGAATGAATCATCTCCATAGTCAGGTTCCTCGAGGGTCTGAGACTGAGGCGTGCTAGGGGCTGGAGTTCGAACTTCGTCAACTTCGGAAGCAGCCGAGGAGTGAGAGACAAGGGGGTAGTTGCAAACTCCGAGGCCCTGGACGACTGAGTCAAAAAGAACATCCGGCACCTCATCCTTGAAGATTACAACGAGATCCTCCAAGAAGGGAAAGACTGGCTTGAAGAACTCCTCATGCCCGGGCATCTCCTCAGCATCTGTTCCTCGGTCGACGTACGAGGCTCTCGCTGGCTTTCGCTTTTTCTCAGAAGGAACAGGCGCCATCTTGACAAATGCCCGATTTGATCTCACAACAATATTTCGCGCTCCCCCAAGGTAACTCAGTCGGCTAGGTCGAGAGTCCTTCGCACTTGTGATGACCATGCATGAATGTCTGCGAGCTTTCGATGTCGTTTCTTGCTCGAAGTCGTACCCCGGCTGCCTTTCCGGCTCTGTCGTGTCTGACGGGATGCATAGATCCCGGTACCTGGGAGCGGCAGGGTAGATTCGGTCGAGCGATTTGACTCTCGTCAACGTAGCCCTGCGACCGGAGAGCCGCAGGTCCAAGAGTGATGCCTCGCCGTACACGACATTATCTGTGGAACGAATACCGAACACATCGGATCTTGGAGTGAAGACTTCAGGACCAAGAGGCGCCTGCGCCACCAGAGCTGCATATGCCTCGCCAATGCAGCTGGGTGATCCGGGGTAGGACAGGTTAGGGGAAGGCGGCAGAAGATTCGCGAACCCGGGGAAAACCTCATCCGAGGGCCTTTCGTAATGTCTGATGGCAAACATTGATGACCGAGAGGCACGAGAACTTCGCTGGGAGCTTCGCTTAGAGTAAGCCTCCTCGATTGCCTCCGAGCACAAACTCTCTGTGTCTTCTGGCTGGCTTTGGGCGCCAAAGACAAAGAAGGGAGCCGCATCACCAAAACTATCGGCGTATCCATACAGCGGTAGGCTGTTGCTTCGGGGGCGGAAGACTCCGGTCAAGTCCATGTCGTTGTTGGGCTGCAGGCTCGCAGTCTGTCGATCTAAGGCATCGGCAGCTCGCATCGCCCTTGTTATGGGGTCCTCGAACTCCTCGTTGAAATCGTGGTCGCCGAAGTACTCGAAAGTGTTTCTTATCCTCCAATCTCTAGCTGGGTTCTCGATACCAGCCACGCCGTCCTTAATCAAGTGGTTGAAGATGGCCTCGGCCTGGTTGTAATCTCCGTGGGTCTCGTGTTGCATGATGGCCTTGATACACAAAACTTGTGCACCCAGAGTACCGCCGTTCATGAAAACCAGGCGCTTGCTGTTGGGGGTTGACCCTTGTAGGAAGGTCTGAGCAGCTTGGTTCCGAGCAACCAGGGCATCGTGGGTCTTTTTGGCGTATATACGAGCGTCGAAGCATTCCTCACGGTCATCGTTCGAAACATAACTTTGTATGCTCGGAAGAATGAGAACCTGTGGAGAAGTAGGGAGCAACCGTAATTGCGTCGATATTGTCTCAGCATGGCCCTCGAATGCGACGATGCTTCCGAGGAATCCCTTGCCGGTTGCCATGGCGCGTGTGAGACGTGGGTCGTCTGAATCGGGTGAGCGCAGAAGGGAGAAGACGGCAGGCGTTGAGGAGTGAGGTGTTGGTAAAATAGAGTATACCCGAAGGGATGCTGAATATCCTGAACGTTCGAGTAGTGGGGGGAATGTGAAAAAGAAGGGAGGTTTAAACGTTCAGGCCCGGTGCAGTGTGTGCATGTCGAACGGACGGTGGATGCAAACTGAGGTGGCGGTGATGCTAACCTCACGGGAGCATAATCCCGATGTGAGCGCCTCGAAGAGATAACCTCACAGAGAGAGGAAGCGGGACGAAGAGAGAAGAGGAGGGAAGAAAGCGAAGCCGATTGCCACACGCGAAGTTAGGAAGATGTGAATGAGGAAGAGAGAAGGAAAGGTGGATGGAGGCACTTGAGAGGCAGGTGTCATCCAGACGAGTAGGAATGAGGAAGAAGCGGCCTGGCAACTTGCTATTAGTACTAGTATACCTCATGGAGGCAAGACGGCAGGAGCAGTGACGCACCCCGTTTGCGTCTGGCAGGTGCCCTCAGATCCGTCTCTTCTCTTCACAGTCCACCTCGCGCTCCTCGCTCTCCTCGCTTCACGCTCCACGTCCATTCAAACCCTGCAACGGGCCACTACTGCACCCGGACGCAAGCCACACATGGGGAATTGGCGTATCCGTTACAATCCCCAAGGGCTCGACGGATGCAACGGGGCGGCATTGGCCAGTGGCCACGAACTCGACGGCAAACCAGTCAGTAGCGAAGTTCCTTTTTGCTAGAGCCTAACAGTGATTCGACGACCCTTGCAACTTGCAACTTGCTTGCCTGCCATGGGTCTGGCCGGATACATGGATACCGGCAGCAGGTTGTGGCAGCGGCGTCGGCGTTGGCGTTGGAAGGCCAGTACGAAGCACGAGGCACGAAACTACGAACGGCTAGCCAGCCAGCCAAGCACAAACCCGATTGCAGTCGTCAGAAAGCAGGGTCTTGCATACGCCCTGGGCCACAGCGGCAGTTTGCACGACCGGAATCCACCAGAGCCTAGCCTATCCCACGGCTAGATCGCACTTGGAGACCGGGGGCCCAGGACAAGGGGGCGACGAGGGCATCCACCAGGGGACAGCCACACCGTGGAGCAAGGGAGGAGTCCAATCCCCACGATGTTAGCTCCCCCAATGCTGCCCTGTGGACTGTGTCTCCGAGTGTTTTCAAGGGCCTGGGTTACGGGTAATTGCTGTGCTATCTCGCGGGTTGTGCTGACGGAACCCCAATCCTCGTCGTTTGTACGAAGTACACTAACGCTTGTGCAGGTCATGGCGACTTACATCGCCGCTCGACCTGTCCCCGGCCATTGTCCGGCCCGTCCTTGAACTGTCTTCCCGATCCTCACCATGGACCTCGTCCCGGTCTTCAAGAATACCTGCATGTGAGAAGGGATGATGTTGTCTCACGGCCACCGGAGCTTGGCTCCCACCAGCTTCCTGCATGCGTCCTCGCACCGTGCGGCCTCAAGTTCAAGACATGTCTGACCTCGTGCGTTGAGGAACCACAACGTGTGGCGATGGCATTCAGGGCCGATTGTCGACTGCTCCTGAACCCAGCTGCATACCAGCACAGCACACATTCGTGCCGACCTGTACACAGCATGAGGCATGGATGGAGATTACCGCCCCTTGTGTCTGATTGCTCCGTAATTGTGATGTGATGTTTGCCTTAGAACCCATTATCATCAAAGCCACTAACCAAGGTACCTCGAGACTAGCGGAAAAGCAAGTCGACCGCGGCCATTATCCTTGGTCCCCGTCGAGAGGCCAACAAGTGCGCTTCACCCTCCAAACCAACTCAGGAGCCAAGGCCCAAGGGTGAGGACATTCTGCTGGTAGTCCTTCTCATGGCGAATCATGCCCCTGATTCCTCCACTCCACAGTTAGGGTGGATGTGCTACCGAACCTCGACCTGGGCAAGGGAGCCTCATCTGTCCTGTCCAAGACCTGCGATCTACGTTGCATATCGGGGTCAAGTCTCAAACCGTCCACGAGTTCCGGTATCGCTTTGCACCAGCTTATTAAGCCCCGGGCTTCCAGTGTCGATCGGCATTCAGCAAGCGGTGGCGTCGGCAACAGCCTCGTCTACGGCAATGGTAGCGAAGATCACGACAACTGTCACAGTCCAGCACATTGTGGCGTCCTTTAGACTCCTGCGATTGCGCTGCATTGTGACGATTTTGCTAGAGGGTGGGCTGCGGAGCTGAGAAGCTCCTCATTTCAAGGCCATCTTGCTCAGCCGGTCTCGATTTACATCGGGTGCCACCTTGGCTGCGTTTCACTTAGATGTAGGAAGCTATTCTAAGTGTTCGCTCGGCGCGGCTGTTTTCCTTCCCCACCCACAATGTTTGCTCGCCCAGCTAGGGTAGGCGAGGACAAGCCAGTAAACCGGGATATTCCCGTCACCTCATAAGCCACGAGCAAGGCGCCGCCGTTCCCACCGCTCACCTCTCCGCATCCATCATCCACCGCGACCGGGACGGGAGAGGAGCGTTTGTCTCTCAGGACCCAACGCCGCCGCTTGTGGTAGTTTGCAACACTGGGGGAGTTTTGGACATTGGGTGGTGTGTGGGTTGCGGATTGTGCTGATCAATGAATATCTCGATTGGTTGAGCTGCTCAATGCGTCTCTTTCGGTGGAGCACCAACAATGATGCGGTTGTGACTACGTCAACGAAAGGATAGACCTATTCACGCAGAGGATAACCCGCCGTCCTTCCTCCCGGCATGATTGCTCTATCACTGACGCTTGGGATGTCGGCGTTCTTCAGCCCTGGTTAGCGGCCGGCAGTTCGTAGTTGCATTCTACCGACCCCTTGTTCTGGGCCCCAGCTGTCTCTACTACGTAGTAGATAGCCGTCTCCGGGGACAGGCGCTCGCTGTCTTTGGAAATTCAGCCGGCTAGTTGAGATTCCGGCTACGCGCTGGCCTGTGTCAAGTTCGAGTCCTCGACAAACACCGACCACGAACAAGATTGTGCTGATGCTTGCTCTCGTGAGACAGAGAGAGTCTGCAGAAACACAACGCCAAAAACAAATCGATCAGCAAGCTGCTAATGCCATACTCGGCATGGTTCCCTTCCCGCCCGCACGCACTAACCTTTGAACCCCCTTTCATAATTCCACAATTCCTCTGCCAACAAGCCAGCATGACCCTGTCCCGCCCGGGATCTAGGAGTTTGGCCGGCCGCGCCAATTGTGCTTAGCTCATGCACCTCTGGCCTGGATTACATCCTCTAAACCCCATTGCTGCATGTTTGCGAGAACCAGCTCACCAAGGGGCATGGCCTCCTGCAGTGAACCGATAGACAAGTGTTCGTGGCCAGGTGCGGCTTTCGACATCAACCAAGAATGCAAGCCCACAAATTTGTGTGGGAACTCCCTGGAATACGACCCCCCAGTCTGGCGATCGAGACCCGATGGCCTGGATGTACGCTGCATATCGCAGATGTGATCTCCAATCGATACGCGATCGTACAGCGTAGCATTGACGGCACGTGTTCAATTCCGGAAACCAATAACAGGAAGAAGAAAAGAAAATCCAGAGAGTTTTCATCGCAATCAAGCACTAAGGTCCGCTTCTCAGCGGCTTTCAGTGCTGGATCTGACGCCGGGATGAACAACCCTGTTGTTTTCTCTCTCCGTGTACTGGAAATTACAACCGGATGACAGAGTTGGGGTGTTTGTGTGTTGTGTTACACTCAGGATCCTTTTCGGAAGCACTTAAATTGAGCACGGCAGCAGTACAGCAGTACAGCGTCACCGGCTCGTGGATTCCCATTGGTAATACGCGCAACTCTGTGCATGCGTACAAGGCGATTCATACGTATGGATAAAGACTAACGTTGCTGATACTGTGGACAGTACGAAGCACTCTGAACGTATCGACGAGTTCAGCAGGGCAATCTTATAGGAAAAGCAAAGTGTTCGTGATGGGGATCATTCTCGGTTGCAAGTGCAAACAGGCCTGGCCAGCCAGCCTCATCGCTCAGGTTGACACACCAACAAAAAGCAAAATGAGAAACAAAAAGAAACAATTGCCCGGGCCCAAGACTTCGGGCCGTGTGGCCGGGAGCCTATCCCCCATTGACCTAATGCAGGTTTTACTCGCAATGCCGCGGGGGAGGATGCCATGGCTGTCCATGAACCGTGGGCATGGCGATCACTCAGCTCTGTCACTTGTGACAGCAGTCGATAATCCGATCAACAGCTGCACATTCTCATCGAAGACCCAGTAATGGTCAAGCCGGATCACATCGACCCTCGGCTTGGAAAGTTTGCTATTTCCTTTGCCCTGGTCGGATCACTAGGGCCCGAAAGTTTACGGTACAGTATTCGTACCTCAGCTACGGCTAGCACGAGACCTCGTGGAAAACACCGGGAAGAAATCCCTGTAAGGGCATAGATCAGCGCTCAAGTCAGTTTCACGGCGGGCTTCTTGCAGCAGATGGGGCTTGAAGAACGAGTTGTCCGGTGGTACCTCGTGGAGTCGCGCTGAGCATGCGTGGCTAACGGTGTTCTGTTCTAGATTGCGGGATCTTTCCGCTGGGCCTGTTTATTCCAGAGGTCAACATGGCTTTCCTCAGGGGCTCTGAGACATGTTTCGTTGCTGCTGTGCTGCCATGGGCTATTCTCATGTCGGTTGGTGATACAGCAAGAGCAGATGCGTCTGTAACCGCTAAAGCTGGGGCTTCCAGAGTTGAGATGAACTTGGGTTGTACATGTGTGACGGCTCCGGAAGGGTCTTGAAGCAAGCCTCAGGGGTAGACTGCAAAATTAAGTCACGGCACACGAGGCGAGGCTTTGACGATTCGGAGGGCTTTCACGCGCCCCGTGGATCAGAGTTCCTTGTTGGCCCCCTTTGACCTAATCGTCCATGAGCTCTGCAAGCTCGGCTTCCTCCTCCGCAGTCAGCAGGTTCTCCTCCTTGTCCTCCTCCTCCACCTTTGCACCGGCCTTGGAAGCCTCCTCGATCTTGACCACCACCTCATCCAGCTCCGACTTGCCTAGTGGCCACGTCCGGATTGTGCCATCAATGCCCACGCTGCAGACCTTGCGGCTGGTGCCCTCCGCGTCCCGTAGCATCACCAGGTCGGTGATCTCATCGTAGTGTCCAAACAGTGTGGCATATAACTTGCCCGACGAGCGGTCCCACACCTTGACGTCCTCATCCCGTCCAGCCGTAATCACCCACTGGTCCGTCACGGCCACCGCCCGCACGTAGTCGCCATGCTCGAAGGAGTCGTCTGCTATGAAGTTCCGCGACCGCGCCAGACACTTTGCCGTGCCGTCGGCGCTGGCCGTCCACAGATCTGCGTCGTCGCTCGTGTCGTCGTAGATGAGTCTGTAGACGCTCGTCTCGTGCTCCTGGACGGTGAGTCGCTCGGCTTCAGGCCTGTCATGGAACGACTCAGGCAGCTGCTCGTAGCCCTCGAGCGTGATCTTCCACCGGCGGATGTTGGGGTCGCTGCTGGCGCTGGCAAGGACCACGGCATCGGCGGTGCTGAGCACGGGGTCGACGGCGAGGTGCTGGACGGCGAGCATGGTCGTCGACGAGTCCTGCAGCGTGTGAAGCCGACGGCCGGTCTCGGTGTCCCAGACGAGGATCTTCTTGTCGGCACCGCCGCTGATGAGCACATCTTTGCCTGAGATGGTGGCGCAGACGACGGCCTTGACGAAGTCGGCGTGACCGCTGAACTTGCGTCCTGGCCGGGACGACTCGATGTCCCACGACCAGATATCCTTGTCCCATGAGCCAGCGAAGACGGTCTTGCCGTCCTTGCCCCCTATTGCGAGGCACGTCACTGGGGTTTTGGGACCACGGTAGGTAGTCTTTGGTTGGGCCAACTGAACAGCCCGGTCAGTCAGGATCAAAGTACAAGTCGCGCGAGAAGCTCATACCTCGAGGCTGACGCGGCGGACGAAGCCGGCCGACTCGGCGATGAAGACGGAGGTGAGCGGGGAGGCCGGGTCCGGGATCGCCGCGAGGATCTTGGACTTCATGACCACGGGGTCGCCATTCTTGTTGCCGGCCTTGGCAGCCTTTCGCTGCTGCTGGGCCTGCGAGGCACTGGGGTTCCTGGTCAGTTCTGTGTCTGGCCGTGGGCCGTAGGCGGCGATGCCGACTCACTCGGTCTGGAAGAAGTGGTCTCGGTCTGAGGACTGCATGACTGGAGCTTGAAGTGCTCTGCACTATGGAAGTGTGTTGAAGGGAAAAGGGAAGAGCTTGTTGGACCAAATAAAGCACAGCTAAAGAAGATTTCGTAGATTTATCTTGCTTGTTGGAATTTTAGACGTTAGGAACTCTTGAATGTTTCACCTTCTAGTCTATATATCTCCCAACGGCTAAAGAGTTGCCTAGCAGGCAGTCAGTATGCGTAAATCGCCTCAGGGGAACCCTTTTTTGGTGGAGCTGCTGCCACCGGCCGTCAATTAAAAAAAGAATGGCGGGGTCCTTCGCGACTCTCATTAAGTGCGACGCGCTCCAGACGCGTCTCCCTAGGCTTTACGCTGGAATATCCCAATTCCACAAAACGCATCCACACTACCTTACGGATACACAGCAACGACCTCTCTCGAAAGCAACATCCCCAAATGCTCCTCGAATCTTAGCCACACGATGGATTCGACTCTCGCCCCCCGGCCGTGGCCCCGTTCGGCCTTCACGCAGGGCACCACGCGCTGCGCCTACACTCCCGACGGCTCTCGTCTCGTCACCGTCGGCTCCAACAACACCATCCGCCTCTACACGACGGGCTCCGATGGCGAGCCCACCAATATCGACGACTGCCAGGAGCAGAACGTTGCCGTCGCCGCCTCCGACCGCTTCTTCGTCGTTGGCTCCGAGGACTGCACCGTCAGCCTCTACTCGCTCGAGTCGGCCGCCTTCGAGAAGTTCCTGCTGCGCACCACGATGCCCGTGCGAGACGTGGCCCTGTCTCCCGACCACCAATGGTGTGCTGTTGCGAGCGACGAGATGAGCGTCAAGTTGGTCAATACCAAGGACATAATGCAGGTACGGCATCTGCGCGAGCACGGCCGACAGGTGCGCCACGTCAGCTTCGACCCCCTCGGTCGCCTCGTTGCACTGTCCGGTGTCGATGGCATCATCTATGTATACTCGCTCACGGCCGAGGAGCCGGAGCTGATCCGCAAGGTGGACGGCGTCATCGGCGCTCTCGACCAGATGGACGATGCGACGGCGCGCGTGGCCTGGCACCCCGACGGACGAGCGTTTGCGGTGCCCACTCCCACCAAGGACATCCAGATCATCTCCAAGAACGACTGGGAGAAGCAGCGGTGCTTTGCCAACGGCCACCTGGCGGATATCACGGCGCTGGCGTGGTCGCCCAACGGCGCGATGCTGGCATCGGCGAGCAAGGACGGCAAGCTGTTGGTCTGGGAGACCAAGACGCAGAGCGTCATTGCCCGACACGATTACAAGAACATCCTCGACCTTGCGTGGCACCCGTCCAAGAACATCCTGTCCTTCACCACGGCGGACGGAGAGCTCTACATCTACCCGGACATCCTGACAGACCAGTACTCCCCCCTGCTGAAGCTGCCGACGCAACCGGCGCCCTTCATTCACGATCCTCGGGCCGAAATTTCTGGCAACGGAAGGGTCGCTCAGATCAACGGCCAGAAGCACCAGGATATTCCCTCTCGTCCGCGGCGAGACTCACTAGGAAGCCTTGATTCCTTCCTCCAGGACGCTGACGGGTACGGAGACGACGATTTCGTGGTAGACGACGATGGCGCCGGCTACGCTATCGGCGGAGGTCAGAAGCGAGGCCGTGATGGCGAAGACTTGGCTGGCGAGCCCTCCAACAAACGCCGTCACCTCCTTGAGCCCCAATATCACGACTCGTTCCAGCCTGGCTCGACCCCTTGGAGGGGCAACCGCAAGTACCTCTGCCTCAACCTCATCGGCTTCGTCTGGACCATCGACCAGGACTCGCACCACACCGTCACCGTCGAGTTCTACGACCACGAGTTTAACCGCGATTTCCACTTCACCGACACCTTCCTCTACGACAAGGCCTGCCTCACCGAACACGGCACTCTCTTCTCCAGCCCACCCAAGGACGACGTCCCGGCCACCATCTTCTACCGCCCGCACGAGACATGGACGCAGCGTTCCGACTGGCGCACGGAGCTGCCCCGCGGCGAGGCCGTCACAGCCATGTCTCTGAGCGAATCCTTCATCACCGTCACCACGAGCGCCAACTACGTGCGCGTCTTCACCCGCTTCGGCATGCCCTACCGCGTCTATCGGCCCAAGAGTACGCCCACCGTGACGTGCGCCAGCTGGAGGGACTACGTCCTGACGATTGGCAACGGGCCGGTTGGTCCAGACAGCAACACTCGTCTTCAATATACCATTGAGAACGTCAAGCGGGACGAGATTTGCCAAAATGAGGACACAGTAGCGTTGCCTGACGGCGCAACCCTCAAAAGTGTCTTCTTCTCAGACAACGGTGTAAGTTAACGCACACCACCTTCAAACGAACCCGAGAAACCATGGTGACTAACTTTGTCTCACAGGATCCTTGTATATATGATTCCACGGGCACGCTTCTTACACTGCTTCACTGGCGACAGCCGTCACGAGCATGCTGGGTGCCACTGCTCGATACCAAGCTGCTCCCGCGTCTAGCCTCGGGCCGCAAGAACGAGCACTACTTCCCCATCGCCGTGGCGGACAACAAGTTCCACTGCATCATCCTCAAGGGTGGCGACCAATACCCCTATTTCCCCCGTCCTCTCCTCTCCGAATTTGACTTTTCCGTACCCCTGACATCAGGGCCCAAGGAGAAGAAGAAGAAGAAGAAGGCGAGGGAAGCTATTGACGACGAACTCACCGGCGAAGGGGACGACGCAGAGAAGGAGAGGGATAAGGACGACGACGACGATGATGAAGAGGACGAAGACACCGAGTCGCGGAAGCTGGAGCAACAGTTCCTGCTCCGCGGCCTCCAGGTAGCCCAGCTGCGCGACCTAGTCGACGCAACGTCTGGCAGTCACACCCAGCGCTCACTCCTCTCACGGCTGGAGCTGGAGATTGACAAGACGCTGCTGCAGCTGCTGGCCGTCGAGTGCCGCGAGGGCGAGGAACGCGGAATGCGCGCGCTTGAGATGGTGGAGCTGATGCGCGACCGCACCGGCAGGATGGTCGAGGCAGCCGGCAAGGTGGCCGAACGATATGGACGGACCATCCTAGGCGAGAAGATTCGGGAGCTAGGAGAGAAGCGGGTCAACGGCATGGATGACGATGACTTCTAAGTGGGCGTTCGAGGACGGCGTCTTAGGAACGAGAGAGGATATTGTTGAGCTTTCTGGATTAATTATGTCCCCCCGGGTATTGATAGCATGGGAGGGAGTCTCGCAGTCCTGGTATTATGAACATGTCCTGATATTGGAATTATGATGACAACGATTTGTATTTCTTTTTGCATCCCGGTTCATCAAGTCTCACGGATTCAATACTCCGGTGGCATCTCGGAAGCTCCTCGAGCTATCGATCTAAGATGCTCTTACCTGGTATCGGTAACTATTTCCGGTGTGCAACCGGGAAGTGGGCGAGCTTGCATGAACAAGCAGTCCAACTAGTCGCACTTAGCTCAAGGATTAGTCCGCCTAGTCAACGGAAATCGGATCATGGAGCATCTCGAACGAAGCCACGGCGGCGAAAAGGTGTCCGAGTGTTTTGTATTCTCAACGACCTCAGGCTTTGCGCTACTTGTTTGCCTCACTTTTCAGTCCACTGTTTGTGGACCTGTATTGCACATCTAGGTAAAAGTGGCAAGAATAACCTTGGAATGAGAGGATGGTGAAGAAGACCAAGAAAAACCCTAGTTCAAGGAAGCATAGGCGTATGAGGATGAAACCGGGAACTAGGGCGACTGTCCAAACCCCGACACGTTGGAGATCTCGCATAAAGTGACGGGAAGATCTAATGTGACGGTGCGGCCCAGGAAAGTAACTCCCCTTTTTCGGGACAGATTTTCTTCTGGGGATTTTTGGTGAGGGACGTGGCCAGCAGGGGATGAGGAAGGGATGAGACCTGAAACATGGGGTTGCATGTCGCTTGATGAGAGAACGGGAGAGTGTATTGGGTATCCGTACGAGAAACTGCAACGTCAAGAGAGCAATGAGTACGTCGGGATGAAGCACGTTCAGTGGCTGGCATGGTGGCATGTCGCTTCTCCTGTGGCGGAGGTTGCGAGCGAAGCTGACCACCACAAGCGAGTCTTGGATGATAGATTACCCATGTCGAGGGTAGGCTGTAGCCGAAAGATGATCGGAAGCAAGGGGAGGTTGCTAAGCCAATCGGTTCGTGTCTTGCAACTCTTGGCCAGCCTGATAGAGAAGCTGGTAAGAGATCCTAGAAGGGCTGAAGATTGCGTTCAGTGTTATGCGTACGAAGTACAGTTCAGTAATCGTACTGCGTGCGATACACCGTTTTGTGAGTGACCTAAAAGGACGTACAGACAGTGTGCGCGAAGCGTGCCGTCAGTTGCTCAGTGGATACGCATATTCGTTGAAGCCTGAGTAAAGGGACCAAAAGGAGATGGTGAACGGAGAATCTTCGTATCTGTAGGGCGTGTTATCTCCATCCATTATTCCCCGGGCGCATAACGTGGCCCGCATGATGATCAAACGAGATGTCGGCCCGAGCCTCCGGGACAAGTCCTACTGGCTTGCTGTTCTAATGATGGCTGGCTGATCATTTCTGTGGCGGTTTTGCGTCAAAACTTTAACTTTGGGAGTCTCGCCGAGGCGATGGCCTAGACAGAGTAAAGCGACGAGTTGATGGAGGGTACGTACATGAGTTCTTTTTGATACACATCGCAAATGACGGGGATCTTGCGTAATTGCCGTTGGAACTTGCCTTGCCACCATCACCGGGCCATGGTTTTCGTCGCAGGGTGATGCTGGTTACCGCATGGGCAGCTTGACAACTCCTGAACCGAGCGACAAATCCGACCGCGTGGTCGGGAACATCCAAACTCTACCTACCAGACAGGTCGAGGATGCGTGCTCTGGTTGGTCGGCCGGGGAGATGCATCTCATTTACCGGGGGGCATCTTTCATGCATGTTGGGCCGAAGTCTCGTTCACTGGCATGGAAGCAGCTGATGGATAACTGGATCCTCAGAAGTTCAGCTCCCATCAGGCCCTGAAGCGACGGCTAAATGTCCAGAGGCACCTGAAGGGCACGGTCCCCGTACTAGGGGAATAAGCTGAGGATGACGACAGCCGGGTACAGTCAGTATCTGTCGTCCGTAGCAGACAGACAGCCCTGCTACAGGGCGGTTTTCCCCAGGGATCAACAACGGACGTGCCCGGCGTAATCCCGCCCGTCCGCTCGCCCGTCAGGGCTGAACCCGTCGCTGTCGCCGGAGCTAGGACTAGGACTAGGACAATGGGAATTGGGACGACTAGGGAAGCCAGACAACGCCTTTGGGGCTTTCATGGGCAAAACTCTGTTGTTTCTAGATCAATCCCAGTCATGGTTAGTTAAGCAGTAATTAAGGCATTATGGGTACTGGCGCCCCTTAGCGTCAGTTGAGCCAACAGTCTCTGGTCATCGTTCTGTTAGATGGTAACAAGAGCATGATGGATGAGACTTGAGGAGGTATTCGGGACGACAAATATGGATGGCGCACCATAGATAACTGGGTGCGGTGAGGTTCCTGGCTTGATAGTGACAGTATTCCTCGGGAGCTACGTAGCGATTTGTTGACGAGACTCAGCGGTAGGCTTGCATCATTCTTGTTTTTCGACAGGCCCGATTCGATGTCCCGTTAAGAGATGGAGCTGAAACCAGAGGGCCTATGTCAAGACGCACATACTGTACGGCTCTCGACTGAAGACATACCACATCACCGGTAGGTACGGACGTGCAACCACGCACACCACAACACGCATGGCCGGCCAGTCAAGCCGGACGCAGCCAACGAAGCCCGGGTTCCACGGCGGTGGCGAACGGTTGGTTCCTGGGCCGTTGACATGTGTGATATGTTGCGAAACGAGACAAGGTGTCTGCGACTCTTGTGTGCTTGGATCCCTTCGACCTAGGTTCGTTCCAAGGGTCAGATCCTGGTTGCAGCCACAGAGCCCGATAGTCATGGCGGGCGGCACGCTATCGTCTTGGTCGGCCAGGCTGGGAAGATGGGATCCAGATTGCACGCACGACCACCGTCAAGTGGCTGGCGGATCTCCAGCACCAGGCGAAGCCACCATGCAGCGGCTTCTCTGCCCCCTGGCCCGGGAGACAGGGTCTCAAGACACTCTGCCAACCTTCCATGCGGCTTGTAATTTTTGAACGTCCATAGCCGGAACTATCAGGCAGGCGCAAGCGGAGGGGGGCACTCGGACTAGAATGTTGGTAGGGGGCGAGTCTGATTGTTGGAGAAATGGTCTCGTGTGGACATGAGTGAGGGTGTGAGACATGGCTAATGTCGTGCGTGGGCTTGGGACGCCAATGGAAAGGTGTTGTGAGGGAGGAGGAAACGAAACGAACTGTTGGAGGAGTCCAGAGAAGCAGCGAGCGAATGAACGAACGGGGTTTGACGTTGGGCACGTTGGAGCCGGGTAAGAAGAAGCGTTGAGCACAGGGCATGTCGGTACGGAGCCAGGAGGACCAAGAAATGGAGCAAGTAGCACGCTTGTGGGTTTGTAGCACCGTAGCACGGAGCATTGAAGATGGAGATGGCGATGGGGATGGAGATTGATGAGATGGAGAACGGGGGCATCGGAGGTGGGCACGGGCTTTCCTTCCTTCACTAAGGGACCCGGGAAAGGGAAGGCGTACCTGCCTAGCTAGGCAAGTAACACAACCTATGGAAGGGAAGGCATGACAGCAGACGCTGTGTTGCCTGAGGTTGTGGTTGCCATTTGCATTGGGGATCTACAATGAAGATGCTCAACC
This sequence comes from Neonectria neomacrospora, assembly GCA_013756995.1. NCBI lineage: Eukaryota > Fungi > Ascomycota > Sordariomycetes > Hypocreales > Nectriaceae > Neonectria > Neonectria neomacrospora. The sequence goes on along the minus strand of JABSTB010000599.1, from coordinate 1,085 downwards.
GGGAGCAGACAATGACAAGATTCATTAGCTGCCTTGCAATTTGCACCGTATGCACCGTAGCCTAGACCCCTTTTTCATCTGTTCGTTGGATCCTATTTGCGACCCTGGCATCTGGCCTGGGGGAGGGGAAGGGGAAGGGGGAGCAGGTCCGAGCAGGGCCTGTTCACGTCGCAGCGGCGTGGAGGTCGATTTCCAGATCCGCCCATCCATAATCCATCGCATCGTATCCCTTCAGCCCACTCTCCCGTCGATTCGCATCCCGGGCGATTTCCACATCCGTGCATCTTGATCCAAGCCCGCTAATGATCGAAGGGCTGCTGCGACGGTAGCTAAGGTATTGCAAAGCAGGCAGCCTACTTCGTCTTCGCACAAGTTACCGACACAGGTTACAAGTTACAAGTTACAAGTTGGAAACTTAGCACGGCCGGACTGCGATCGCGGCCCTAGGGCGCTCGGACGGGCTTGCCAGGGTCACCTTCATTACCCATTACCGTCGTCGTCGCTTGTCCGTCTCCCGCCCGTCTCCCGTCGTTTGTGAAGTTCCTGTTAGTTCGTGTCCGTGTCCTGTCAAAGAGGTGGTCAGCAACCGGGCCTCGGAGTCGGCCGCCTGTCCATAGAGGGTAGTCTACGAACTAGGTGCCAAGTACAGTACATTCCACGAATACTCCGTATTTCGTACCTTACTTACGCATGGAAGAATTCTCTTCATTGCCTTCCATCCATCCATCCATCCCATCCATCCCGTCAGTACATGCCGGACCACCACTCCCCCACCTAGAAACCTTCCAGACCCGCTAGAGTTTCAGTGGCGGATAGAGGTTTTTCCTCGGCCCAACAGAGGAGGTTCCATCTCATGAGGTGGAGGATGCCAGCGCGCCTTTCTGCCCGCTGGAGCCTTATCCACTCCAGCCACGAAACCCCACGACGCCCACCAGCATAACAATTTCATGGTCTCGGCCTCCACTCGGTATTCGTTGTATTCGTCGTCGTACGGGAGTTGGGGGATACTGCTCGGTGCAATGCTTGCTTCCTCGGCGCCAGCGATCATCCCCCAACAAGCCCCCCCAGACAGTCCCCCCGAATAC